>JBAIZL010000005.1:218906406-218916406 GCA_036971475.1 Prosapia bicincta
GTCTTACTGATAGATTCACCTATCAAGAAATATAGTACTCATTAGGTTGTAGAAGTATATACATGTGATAGATAATATATAGTATAGTATCTATAAAGTGTGTATATATATAAACAATTATTGATATTCAAGTACAATATTTATTTAATATTTTTTTTTTACATTGCAAAGCTTTTTGTTAGTAAACATTCCAAAATCATTCTGAATGAATAATTCAAGTTATACAACGTAAGTTATTGCATTATTCATTTCTGATGATGTTTGTGCTGTTTAACAAGAAAACCCATTTATATATATATATATATATATATATATATATATATATACATATATATATATAATGTGTTTTTATTGTTTAATAATCTAAAACAACTTAGGTTATTCAAATATAAGTTTATTTATTAATTTATATTCAAAGCTTTTCGTTCATAAACAGTACTAACATCATCAGGAATGAATAATACAATAATGCAAGATATCAATATCTTGCAATATTGTATTATTTATTCCTGTTGATGTTGACACTGTTTATCAACGAAAAGCTTTGAATATAAATTAATAAATAATCTTGTATTCGTGACAAATTTGTTGATACATATATATATAAACATATACATACATCAACCATGTGTTTATGAGTCCACGAGCGCGCTCGCGCGCGCTTGTGTTTGTGTTAGCAATTAATTATTTTGCAATATTAATAAAACTGCTAGAAAATAGTAAAAGGTTTTTCTGGTATCTGTTCAAAGTAAAGGCGTTGAATATTGGGGAAATCCTACTATAAAACCTAATGTCCGTGATTTATTTATTATATCTTGAGCGGAATATTGTAATTAAAGAGATATTATTTCTTTGAGGGCTTTACTTTTTTAAAATGAAACGGTTTTATTAAATATATTTTAATAAAAGAGGGACTGTATTTTCCATTACAGTCCCGTTTATAGGATAATTTTGGAAATAATAACAGTAAAGTTTTCTGTATTTCTGTAATAGTTTAAATAATAAGGTTATTATTACTTAGATAAAATAAAGTTCTTCGAAAAACAATAAAACTGATTAGTTATGTTTAATAGAAAGTGCCTAGTTATAAAATGTTAAACTGGCCTTAAGAAATGAATAAACATTTAGGCATAAAGTAATTTTTAAACCGTATAAAGTAATGCCATGGTAAATTTCTTATAGTTTATGGCGTTCTAAGTAGTATTATTTCAGAAACTCTTTTGAAATGTCTTATGCTCAATGTTTAGGTACACCTGTGTCCTTAACACAAACACGTTCATGTTGTACTCATGTGTATCGTTATAAATAGATAAATAATATAACTAGCTAATAGTGATCAAAAAGTGATGCTTTTGATGATTTAGCATCACTCTCAGAAGAACAGTTTGCAAACTCAACACTAGTCCTGAAAAGGTCTTTGAGCATCTGCTCCGCATTCGGATGGTTGGTCTCAACTATTGTCTTCAGCAGTTTCTGTTCTTTAGAGTTTAACCCGTCTTTTATCTCTTGAGTCACTCTCTTGTCTGTGTTCATTATTGTTTCTAACAATTTCTTATCCTCTTCTGATAATACGGTGTCATTATCCATCGGTTTACTGTCTTTAGTGTTAAATTCGTCTTCCATTTCTTTAGTAATTCTGTTGTCTGTGTTCATTATTTGGTCTAGCAACTGTTTATCCTCTTCTGATAATATCTCGTCATTATCTTTACTAAACGTTAATAACACTTGCGAACTAAAAAGCACAAATAACACTAACTTCATTCTTAGAGGCAATGAAAGAACAAGTGTCAATTAGAAATACGTTCTCCATTTGAACAAGAGCAATGAGTCATCATTATTTTACGCAGGGTAAACAGTTCCTGCTAAATATTCATCTAAAGGGTTTGTGGTTCTAAAGAAAACATGACTTCTGAAAACATGTGAACAGTTTTTATCAAGAATAATGACTTGAGATAACAAACAGGGTTATTAAAACATAACATTTTTTTAGCCTATGTTTAAACATTGAACGCGAATGATTTAGATTTACAAGATAGAAATCCTGTGTGTTGTAACTGGAAGGTCGATTTTTGACAATAGAACCATGAAAATAGATAATAATTGTAAGAAAATTGTATAAACCAAATCCATATCGTACTTTTTTTTAAAACAGGTGTAGTTAAATTACTATTCTAAATTGATCCATTATTTTTGACTAACAGTTTATCTTCATCTTACTGTAGATAAGTTTTTATTCTGTGTTGCTTGCTACTTTACAACAGAAATTTCCGAAATTTTACATTCCTGTAGCCCTATGTTTCTGTAGCACATTACTTCTGCAGCTTTTAATTACTGTAGCCCCTCGCCTCCATTACACTATTATTTTTATAGACCTAAGTTTCTGTACCCCTTCATTTCTTTTTCACTCTATAGGCTATAGCCCAAAGTTTTAGAAGCCCTTCATTTCTGCAGCTTTTCATTTCTGTGTCCCTTAATTTTTATAACACCTAACCTCTGTAGCCTTTCACTTCTATACCACTTTATGTATGTAGTTCAACGTTCCTGAAGCCCCTCATATCTGTAGACATACTTTTTGTCGCTCTTCATTTCGATAACGCAATCTGTTTCCCAATATTTCTGAAGCCCTTCTTTTCTGTATCCCTACTTTTCTATGACTCTTTATATCCTAATGTGCTTGGGAAAAGACCTCCTAGCCCAGCGAAACATGGGCTAGTGATGAGGGGATAAGTTTTATGATGACCCACATATTTTCCTTGAATAAACCCTCGAAAATATGGTGTGCTCATTCTGTCTACCGTAAGTGGACTCAGTGGCAACAATGAATCGGTTTTATCCTCACTGGTACTATGGGTTTATTTAAGCGATTTGTAATGATTTTTAAAAGCATAAAAATCCACTGAATTTATTTAAATTTTTACTGCAAATGTATATTATTTGATAAATATACGTTACTGTAAAAATCCGTATATTGATAAATATATTAGGCTGTGCTAGTAAACGATAGAATGTTTCTACATGACTTGTAAAATGTAAGGATTATGTATATAAGAGATGATTTTCTCGGGATTTTACCATTAGAATCAGGGAGAAAGTAGTTATAACAGCGACGGTTGGTAAACTTTGGTTTTAAAAATAATATAATTAGTATTTCTTAATGATTTTTCTTCCTAGCAACGAGCGAGTCCATTAAGGTTAGCTTGGATAACGTTTGCCTTGGGTTACTTAAGAGGTAAAGATTTACCGAGTGTATGTAGGTTAAAGTTTGAAATGTACGATGCTCGTGGTTCTCACTTTCTTTTACCAACTTTTACCGTATTTAAATTAATTCATTACCAAAGACGATTACTTTCTTTCATAAATTTTACTCACATAATTTACTAAAAGAAAATTTATAACTTCATCCATATAATACAGTAAAAACACGTATATTGGTAGATCTTACAGCTTCTTGTCAATATCGTTATTGGTAAATTTGTCATATACGCCTCTTTCAATAGCAATTGTACCCTTTCAGCTATCTATCTACTCAACAATTATGAATTACGATGTTATGAGTCTTCAATTTGAATATTTCTTAACAATGAAATGAAATGTTTTTGCACGATTTTTATTAGAATAGACACGTTTTTTAATAAGTATCGTAAGTTAACAATAGTTGTAAGAAAATATTTTTAATATTAAATTAATAATGACTTTTCTCTTTCTGAATCTAAATGAATTACAAATAATTTCACTAAAAACTACTAAACTTTCGTTTCTAAATAAGTGAGGGTTTGGTTGGTCGTATTGAGTTGGGTTAGGTTAGGTTAGGTAGGTTTAGTTGGGTTTGTAGTTTTAGGTTACTTTTGGCTAAAAGCGAGAAGATCTCGTTCAGTGGGCATTATTTGAAATGAATATTTTATTTGTGTTTTATACGTTTTGTATTTCTTTGTATTTGTTTACAAATTATTCTTAGATATAAAATTTGTGATCATATTTAAAACAATAAAAGGTTTTTGAACCATAACCTTAATCTGAATGCAATTTATTAAAGACAACTCTCACAAATCGAAAAATTCATCAAATACTAATAAAACCATATATATATTAGAAGCGTTTTATTTCGATTTTAGAAATCGAATTCGGGTCACTTCCGTACGGATCGGAATCTGTCTCTAAGGATATGCTCACGCCCAAAGGCGGTTTCCCGTTGTCTACATACATAAGCTTTGCGTCCGGCTGCTCTTGCTCTCTTATTAAAGGTTCTCTCAGCCTTTTGTTTGGAAACACATTAGCTGCTCTGCATATCGATACACACACACTCGTGCCGATAAGTGCTAATAAAATAAATTCAGTTCTTGCTGTCTTGAAAAACATCTGTGTTTACTCAAATGTATGTAGGGGATTTACTAGACAAATAATCGATTTTTTAAATAAGAAATAAATAAATTTACTGTCAAATATGAGTGGACTTTATAAACACAATATAATAACAATCTGTAAATAATCAGATAAGATAAGATCTAACTTTCTGATACTGTTCAATAAATCTAGTTTAAACAGTAGATAAAAGAAAAGCAGGAATATTCTTAACTTGAAAAAAGTTTGAATTCTTAACATGTGTTTTTTCCAACACATGGCTCATATGTGCTAGTATTTTTCTACTCATATGTATGTAAGATTAGAATAAAAATATTTGTAGTTAGAGGTTGTGTATTATTTATTAATTTTAGTACTATATGGGGGAAAAGCTTTCACAAAAGGGGCAAAGTATGCAATATATTTAGCCCATTTGGCTTAAAATATGTGATAATATTTGATTTCATAAAACAGCTGATTTTAAGATATAGGTTATGTGGTAGAATCGCTGTTTCATTTCATAGGTTATGTTACTTTATTTATAATATTTGTAATTATGTAATAAAAGTAACTAAATAAAATATTTTTTGTTGACCTAAGTAGGATTTGACTATAATTTGTTTGTTTGTTTATTTTACTTGTTTTTACCTGTATAATAAGCGCTTTATTATTTATAACATTTATTTTTCTTTTAGTAAGTGAGACAAAACATAATTAAAAGTAAACAAATACTGTACTTTAAAAGTTTCTTCGGATAATAAACCAGAACCAAACGCTTATTGAGTATTGCGCATTTACAAGCGTGTGAAACTGTAGCAAGTGATTTCATTGCGTAATGTTGTTTTACCTGACTGGAGATACAAAATTAAATTTTAAGTACAAAATAAAATCATGATAGATTTTAGAAGCAAAGGGATGAACCGAGATAAAATAGCATTTAGGGTATACAGTAGAGTTGCGATAATTCGAGATAGATCGGATCGAGACCACTACGGATTACTGAAAACTCTGATTACACTTAACAACGTTCCTGCGCATTAGAAAAAAATGGAGTTTGAATGAACCTTAACAATTTAATTAAAAAGCCACTAAAAATGATTATAGAACTTTATGCATACCTTTATTGCATACCGTATTGATATAAACATATTTTGGAAGCCCGACTCATTTCATTTGCATAACTTATCAATAAAACGTTTCTTGGAAGCCGCCTCATTTCCTTTGGTCACGTATCGTATGGATAAAAAGGTATTTTGGAAGCTCCACTCCTTTCCTTAGCTTACCATATTGATATTAAGATATTTTGGAAGCCCCACTCCTTTCTCTACCGTACCATATTGATAAGAAGATATTTTGGAAACACGACTCATTTTCGTAGGATACCGTATTGATATATAGATCATTTGGAAGGACGACCCATTTCCATCGCATATCGTATTGATGTAAACATTCCTTGGAAGCCCGAATAATTGTCTTTGGATACTGTACCGATATTATCTGAAGAAAAATAATAAATGGTTTTTATTTCTTGGAAGACTGACTCATTTCCTTTGGTTACCGTATTGATATAAAGACAATTTGAAAGCCCAACTCATTTCCTTTGCATACCGTATAGATACAAACGTTTCTTGGAAGCCGACTCATTTCCTTTGGATACCGTATAGATATAAAGATATTTTGAAAGAACGACTCATTTCCTTTGCATACCGTATAGATACAAACGTTTCTTGGAAGCCGACTCATTTCCTTTGGATACCGTATAGATATAAAGATATTTTGAAAGAACGACTCATTTCCTTTACATACCGTATTGATATAAACATTTCTTGGAAGCCAGAATCATTTCCTGTGGTTACAGTATTGATATAAAGATATTTTGAAAGCCCGACTCATTACCTTTGGTTACCGTATCGATATAAAGATATTTTGGAAACCTGACCCATTCCCTTTGCATACCGTATTGATATAAAAATATTTTGGAAACACGACTCATTTCCTTTGGATACCGTATTGATAAAAAGATATTTTGGAAGTCCTACTCATTATCTTTGCATACCATATTGATATAAACCTTTCTTGGAAGCTCAACGTATGTCCTTTGCTTACCGTATTGGTATAAACATTTCTTGGAAGCCCGACTCATTTCCTCTACTTTATTCATCTCTACTTTATTTATATCTATCGGTTTCACACCGTAAATACCACAAGGTGTCTTTATCGTTAAAACATAAAACAGAATACAAAGGTAAAATTCATGTTTTTAAATTGCTTCCCTGTGCATGTTTTGCTTACATAGGGAATTGACTATAATTAATCCGAAAATTACCATAGATAAACACTCGATTTAGTGTTTCTTTTTATATTCACCAATTACGTAAGACTTAAATTTGTTTAGGCATTTTGTACGTTGTTTGTAGATTTGAAATTTGTTTTTGTTGTTTCTGAAAACGTTGACTATGTAAACAATATTGCAAAAGTGTTTAAAGAATTGCAATGTGGCAGTCAGCGGGACTAACTGACTATTGTAAAATGTACTTATACAGGTAATAATACAATAAAGTTAATGTAGTTAATAGAAAAAAAAGATAGGCAATGGAAACTCTTTATTAGGTGTTGAAGAACGTACTGAAAAAATATAATTTTATTTAATTGAAATCGGCTCACAAAAAGTGTGGACTCGCCTAAAATAGTTTTTATTTAAAAAATCAAAATATAAATATTCATCTCATTTTAAATATATTGAATTGACTGTAGTAAGATTTATTGAATTTTTCTAAATTACCTTATTTATATCTTTACCTATGTAAATATATAACCTATGAATTAGTTCATACATTTTTAAAGTTATTATATATAATAATTGATACAGAAATATCTAATAATATTTTACTTTAATTATATACAATAAAGTCACATAACTTTCGTGTTAAAACAGCTGTTTTACAACATAACCTATTACATAAAATCAGCTGTTGTATGAAATCATATGTTATCGCGTATTTTAAGTTAAATTGCCAAGAGCGTCCAGTGACACGTCTCATGAAGGAATAAACTTGACGAATAAGAGGATGTTTCTCGCCTGCAAAGTATTCAGTAATCAAAAAATGATATTTAATAATCTTAAATGAATATTGTTAGAAATATTCAAATAAAACTACTTTACTTTACTTTATCCAACGCCCACTCTTGGCATTTCAGCTATTCGGTGCCTTCAAATAAAACTGATATTTACTATGTATCCTTAAACTTGCACTAGTGTGATAATCACTCAGGATATTTTTTTAAACTAAATCAATAAAACACACTAACCACAACACAAAACTTTGGGGTAGTGGGTTTTATTTATTTTGTTAAAATATTAGTCCACAGTGTTCAACAAATTTATTAACTCAGGATATTGTTGTTAAACTGCAAACACTACCGACATCAAAAGTTGTACATAGACATTTAATAAATAAAACCTTTAAAGTTGATTTTTTATGATTCAGGGATCAAATTGGTACAATGAAAAATAGAAGACATTCCACTATATTAAATCTATAAGGAGACATTTCTTCTGAATCTTTAGAAAAATGTCATTATCAAAAATTTATATTTGTTACATTAGAGCTGGAACGTTATTTTCTATCTAATGGAAATTAACGGAACAATTAAATTACATTAATGAACTGCCTTATAACACGTAATATGAAAAAAATCTAAGGAAATTCATACTGAGCTTAACAAAGAAACATTTTATTTTAGTTTCACTAGATCTGTATTTATGGTATTGTGTGGTAACCATGGCAACAGTTTACAGCTGTACAATGGAGGTTTTGACGACAACCAGATCAAAGAAAAAAATTCATATATATCTTTGAGAAAGTATTGGAAAGTTGGCGAAGTGCCAAGGTGCGCTAAACTTCGGACATGAAGATTCTCAGTTCGAATCCCGCTGGAACCCACAAAATTTATAATTTAAATATTGAATAAATATTTGAAAAACTATATTAACATCACATTTCATCCAGTATAGGTAAAACAAATGTATTCGGACTTAACTGGATGAGTAAAAACGTATATGAATATACATAATATACGTAATGAATATTCATTCCTGATGATGTTGGTACTGTTTATCAACGAAAAACTTACATAAATTAATATATATTCTTGTATTTGAATAACCTGTGTTGTTTTAGATTACTAAACAAGAAAACATAATATATATATATATATATATATATATATATATATATATATATATATATAAAACTTATAAAACACAAATAGAACTATAAAAAAAGTGGTTTTTGTTGAAACTAATTTTTTAAAAATACTAACAACTTTTTTTAAATGTGTTCATAATAGTTTTAATAAATCTAACTAAGGACGGCATAATGCTTTTAATACTATTCTATTATTTATTTATTGATATAACTTGGAAAAAAACTTTAAGTACTAGTATTTGTTAGCAGACGCGTTTCGTAATAGAGCAGTACATTGTATAGTGCAGACCGCGTAACCTTGCACTTTGACCTTGAAAGATCGCAGTAGGCAAGACGGGAAGTAGAAATACTTACCTACAAACATAAAGACTGTCAAAGCACTAACTTGTATTAGACGGTCGGTATTAGATAAATTAGATGATAAATTAGCCTCGGTATGAAATACCAAGCAATCTTGAAATGTGTGTAAACATATCGGTTGCAGGAACTGTAGATGAATAGAACATTCTGAATAAGTAAGATGTTTTTAGAAGTAGTAGTACACGAGAAATCTCGTGCGTCCTCTCAAGTCAAAGTGCACTGTTACCTGGTCCACACTACAGAATGGTGCGAGTCACGAACTGGTCACAAAGTCACAAGTTTTATCCGTGGCTCTCAGTATGAAACGTGCTCTGATTTGATAGGAAACTCGTCTGCTGAAAAATATAAATAAGTTATGTTTTTTCCCGAATGATAGGTATATAAGTATATATAAGTGTGTGTATATATATATATATATATATATATATATATATATATATATATATATATATATATATATATATATATTATATATATATATATATAAAGAAATATAACAATTTACAAATTCAAAAATAATTTATTGAATCTACAATTCCAAGCTTTTCGTTGGCAAACAGTACCAACATCCTCAAAAATACTAGAGACTTGTTCTCAGGAATCCTGAGGATGTTGGTACTGTTTGCCAACGAAAAGCTTTGAATTGTAGATTCAATAAATAATTCTTGTATTTGTAAATTGTTTTATTTCTTTCTTAATACACAAGAATACATATTATAGTATATATATATATATATATATATATATATATATATATATATATATATATATATATATGAGATTATAAAATGAAATATCCCCGGGTTCACTTGGTTGGCTTTAAAAATATTTACTATTTAATAAACCAGTAAATACAAGAACACTTCTCTATTCAAAATTCCTCATGGTTTTAAAACGTTTTAAAAATAGCTGAAAAACATTTACAAAGAAACATTCGCATAAACAAAAGATGATAAACTTAAACCATGGTAGTAGAAAATAAACACTTATAGAACGACGTATCACTCTTTAGCCTGAACAATAAATCAGCACAGATAGAATGGAAGAAATTGAGACAGAGTAAATCTTGATTTTCAATTTGAAGAGACTAACCA
>JBAIZL010000005.1:218921406-218928906 GCA_036971475.1 Prosapia bicincta
CTTCAATGTCGGACCATCCGTAATTTTTCTTTAGAAGTTCATAGTTTAAATCTAATTTTAAAAACAAAGGACCTCCTGAATCATAAATTGTTTTCAACTCGGTCTGTACTTCATAATTTTCATTCCGTCTGCAATCTCCAAACTGAGTGGCAAAATATTTATTAAAATTCCTTAGATCTGTCATCAGATTCCATATTTCCGAGTTCATCGGGGTTTTCATTCTTCTGATTATGTTTTTCTGAAACTCTTGTAAAGACAATTTATCAACACAAGTTGAAATGTCGTAGAACAGTGAAACTATTATAAATACAAGAAACATATTCCTGTTTAAAAAACGTATAAATTGTACTTAAATTAAAAAAAAGTAGATATTATCTGAAAACGTTTTTAAAACAAAATATTTCGAAAATTATTATAATATTTTGACTATCTCGTGTATTTAAATAATAAACACACTATTATTTACAAAAAATTCAAAAATACACAAATATGTACAGATCGAATCTGTATTCTCACAAACTTGTATTTAAACTTAAATATCAAATGAGGCAAATTTGTCTTTAAACTTGAATATCAACGGAAACAAATTTATATTTAAGTTTGAACATCAACTGAAATAAAACTGTAATATACTTACTAAAAATATAAACTGAAACAAACCTGTCTTTAACCTTGAGTATCTACTGACAGGAATTTGTCTTTACAACTTGAATATCAATGAAACTAGTTTGTATTTAAACTTAAATGTCAACTGAAACAAATTTGTCTTTAAACTTGAATATACTCTGGAACAAATGTGTCTTCAAAAATGAATATCAACTGCCACAAATTTGTCCTTAAGCTTAAATATCAACTGAAGCACACTATTTGTCTTTCAACTTGAACATTAACTGAAACAAATTTTTCTTTACTACGAACTGAGTAAAATTTGTCTTTAATCCTGAATATCAGCTAAAACAAATTTGTATTAATTTAATCTTGAATATCAGAAACAAATATCAAACTTTTATAATAAACAAATAACCATTATTAGCAAATGTTTTCGTATTATATTACGAGATATATCCTAATTTTAACATAAGTTACAATTTATAAATACAAAGTTATGCATTTGATCGTATTAGCTTGCACTAAAACATTTTTATAAGCATAAAACTTGAATAAGGTTTTTAACGAGGTGTTTAAAACTCAAGGTACAATAAACTATGCTAGAAATAATTGAGTGAATCTTGATAAATATGTGATAACACGACTCGTCAAACACTTATCGATTCTTGTATCGATGAATCAGATGCCCACTTAGAAATAAATCGAAATATATTCCCATATAATGAGTTTGAAAATTAAAATTATCTTTGTATTTTTGTTGATTAAAAAAGCGTGTAATCTTAGCGATGATAACTTTTTCTTTGATGCAGAAAGAAATATAAAAAACAAAATAACAATACCAATCAAGGGTGAAGGGGGGATTCTGAACCAGAGTATTCGGGAATATAACAAAGCGCTGGAGGAAGTCGTGAAGGAATACAAGTCGGAGAATAAAGACGCTGTCCTTGCCGTGAACTATTTAATTGATAGAAACGGACCGATCTTCTTGGACATTACCATCGAGGACCAGCTTTTGATGGACGAATACGGCTGGGATTATGAAGAGTTCGCGGAGTTCTACAAGTTGTTGTCCGAAACCAAATCCCACTGGCGTGAGCTGAGGCTTCACCTGACGCAAGTGGGAGTATCCGTCAAGCCCACGGTCTCCCAGACGATAGATTCACTGAGATTAGCGTTTAGAGACTGAGCTCGACTTCGACGGAGTAAACCTTTCAGAGGAGTTATTGTGTTTTGTTGTTTCTGTTTGGTGAAGTGTTAGTGATTTTATTTTAATTTAATAATATTTCTGTACGTTCGTACTGTAATTGAAAAAGTAGCTCTGATAAAGACTAGTTAACTAAAATTTATTGAAGGTAAACGTCTATAGCGACACCTGCAAAAAACCTATTCGCTGGACATAAACGTACAATTTGGCGTCATTATAATTCCCTTCAGGTGATGCTATGAGTAACCTTAAAGTTAATTAAATGATAACATATGATTTCATGCAACAGCTGATTTTGTGTAATAGGTTATGTTGTAAAACAACTGTTTTAACTCGTAGGTTAGGTTACATTATTCATTGAATATTGTTAAGGATAAAAGGTTGTTACTAAATAGTTTTGATCAGTTAATAAATATGTTATTTTTATTAATTTGTTTTATAAATCTCAATACAAATGACTCAATATAACGATAATAATAAGTTATGTATTTTTAATGCAAGTTTTGAAATGATAGCATTTAAGCGCGTGTGATAACAAATGTTTAGGTAGTTTCTTTTTACGGAAAATTAAATGTTTTTCTCAATGCAAAAACTCTGTAGACGTGGCTATAAATGTTTTCACTTCAGTCGCACGTCTAAGGGAAACCTATTTTTGTTCACTTACGTTTCTTACAAATACATTGTTAATAAAAAGGAATTTCAATTTCAACTTACTTAATTCATAAATAATCATTAAAACGTACGTTAGTCATCTTCTACTCACTAAGCTCATTGTGGAGTAACCCTGTACACTCTACCGCTAAGTAGCTAAGTAGCTAAGTAATTCCTCTCGAAGTTTTAATGTTTTATATGCATAGCCCATATATATATTTATATATATATATCCGGTTAGGTAGCTTCTATAGTCGAGTGACGTCTGCCTTGGAACAAAATACGTTAAGTATATATGTTTCATAGGTAACCACCAGACAGAGGGTCCATTGTGGTCTAAGGTTTCAAACCAGACAGACTGTGCGTATATAGTGCTATAGTATACCACAGTCCTCTTTTTTAATTCCTTCTATTAGTTCAGACTCTACCTATGTATATATATATATATATATATATATATATATATATATATTAATATATTAAATATGGTGATATGTTTTCTTGTAATATAGTTCATATATTAAAAATATTTCAAAAACAAGAATACTTTTAATGAATATATTTATTCAAAGCTTTTCACCGATAAAATAGTACCAGCATCTTCAGGAAAATAATTATATAATGAAATATTTTTACAAAATTAAACCATATGTGCTACAAACGACCATATGTTTATAAGTATTGCACTTTATGTAATTTTTTCTATAACATCAATGACCTTATAAATAGTTTGGTGCCTTGATCTCACTTGAATTTGTTCATCAATTAATTTGTCTTTAACTTTATGCTTATAATTTTCCAATGTTTCAAATATATTAATTTTTAATTTTTTAAATTTATTTATACATGTAAATATCGCAACGCAGTATGTATTAAAATTTGGAAAACTTCAATATATTTATATATCTTGTTCAGAATTTAATCTTTAATAACATATTTTTTAATAATCCACTCTAGTTCAAATAGATTTGTTTAAACTTAAATATTAATTCATTTCATACTATTAGTTCTCAATTTACACACACACACACACCCCCCACACACACACATACACACATACACACACACACACACACACACACACACACACACACACACACACACACACACACACACACACACACACACACACACACACACACACACAAACACACACACTCTCACATGCACACGGGCATGCATATCTATTCATACACCCATTTACATTAACCATCCACAACCCTATTATACACCTTTCCACCTACACTCACAACCCGTCTACCCACATACACACTCAACCATCCGCCTGAACACGATTAACCTAATTAAACACCCACTCACGTACTAATATACTTATTCACTCACTCACACACCCATCCACTTATTTTCACACTCATGTATCCACCAAAACACCAAATACCCATCCATCCACTCAATAATCCATTCGACCATCCAATCATATCCACCTACCCATAACCCAATCCTCTCACTTACAACCATCAATTAGTTCACAATACATTTACCCACTCACACACACCCACACACCCATTAATCCCTACCAACCAATAATTCACACATCCGTACAACACACAAAACCAAACATTACTAAAAGTAACTTTTATTTAACGATAAATATCTATTTTAGTAGTAAATAACACAATTTATGAACTTCAGTAACATTAAAAGCTCAGAGAATAAACAAACAGAAATGTACTCAACAACAATGTTTGTCAGATAAAATTCTGGAATATTCTAGTCTGATTTCTCTCCACAGCCTCTGCACTTCGTTCAACCTTTCATACATCATGGTGAAGTTGTCTATCTTCCAGTTCCAAGCTTTGCTCAGTTTTTTGTCGTCTATGTCCTTCAACAGGAACCTTGGCCCGTTTATTTCCCACAAAATGTTACTTATTTTATTAACCGAGTCGTCCCTTCTCCTCAGTTTTATCAGAATTTCGTCCAGATTCTTGACATAAACATTGATGCTGTTCATCAAGTCGTTTCCAGCCGACATTTGGTCAGGATTGTTCAACAGGTTCAATATAAACCTATCGATCGTATAGAGGTTGTATTCCATATCACTTCTCACGGAGAAACAAGCAATTAAAATAATCACAAAACACCTCATTCTGGGATGTAAATCATTAAACGAACAAATAAAATAGATTTCAAGTAAAAAATGAACAAAATTTTATAAAAAAATATCTGTAACAATTATATTGAATTATAATTTTATCCTTATATAAGTCAGCGTTCAATCATTATCACACATTTTATCTTACGCCGATCCTACAACAAATATTACAAAAATTCTTTCTAAACATCGTGTTGTAATATTAGTTTTGTAAATATTAGTGTTTAATATTCAATATTAGTGTTTGTTAAGGTGAAGTATATATGTTATAAGTTTGTGGACAGATTCGAAATATCATCTATTGTCGTTATTATATAACATTATTAAAACAATATATAAAAAGTTCATTATAAATCAAAATTATATTTATTTATTACTCCGCGAAAATATATTTACTTCGAAACATTATCCAAGCAAACACTGCTTAGTAATTTTAACTGGCTTCTGGTTGCTGCGTCGATAGCTGTTCAGTTAATATCTTTGAATATTCCAATCTCAACTGCCTCCATATACTCTGCACCTCGTTCAACTCTCGATACATTAACGTTAAATCTTCAATCGTCCAGTTCCAGGCTCTATGCAGTTTCCTGTCATCGATTCTTTTGACCAGAAACCTGGGCCCATTCCTTTCCCACAGTATTCCGCTAATTGTGGACACACTTTCGTCCCTTCGCAACAGTCTCTCGTAAATATTGCTCAACGTCTTCGCGTAGAGCTGGATGCTGCACATTAACAGGTGGCCGTTGTTCGCCCTGTCCGGTTCCGTTAGCAGTTTCACGACTTTCCTATCCACCGAGTACAAATTCACTTCCTCTTCGTTGTAAACAAATGGAAACAATAAAAAAACCCAAACAAATAACTTCATCTTTAGTTATCGCGGCTATAAAACTTTACGGTATTATACTTTCTCACATTAAATATATTTATGTAACTATTGTCAATTAAATAACATTTGCCGGCTATTAAAACAATTAAAGTTAGATAAGTGTACAATAAAAAATATTATATACATTGCTTACGCACTGCGGTAATCACTTAGGAGTTATAACAGCAAACCTGGGATTACACGTAGGCCCACGCCATTTTTCTAATTATTAAAGAACTATAAAAAAATAGCCTGATTGTGTTAAATAATACTCAGTTAATGGTAATGTAATTTTTAAAATAACCAGTATAATTTGTTATTGTTAAAAGTTAAACGGCAAGCAGAAAACATTATCAAGATTTACGTTTTAGTATTTATTTAGATTACGCACAAAATATTTCATTTTATAATTTTCTAGCTAGTTCCTGTTACGAGTTATTATTTTAAATATATAATGTTCTAATTCCATATTTAGAAACACATTTAGCAATTATACAAACAGAATATTAATACATCCAATAAAATATTAGGTGTCTACTTTTATGCAAACTATCGCTGATATAAATTATTATTGTTTAATTAGCTACCATAACACAATTAGTAATTATACAAATGGAATACTATTTCATCCAATGAAATATTAAATTATTAATTCTATGCAAAATCTGTGATAAAAATTATCGTTGTAGGCGACCATATTTAAAATAATAATGTATTGTTATTCAATTATTCTTCACCTAATGAGTAATTATGATAAAAAAATGTCTTAGTTTGTTTTAAGACATTCGGTATATCCTACAACCAGATAACCACTTTAAAAATTGTTTGGGGGAGAATTGAAATTGTAAACAGTTTTTTCAATGAACTGTTAATAACCGAAGAGTTTTATTATATCTTAATAAATTATTATTATGAAACATCGATTAAATTGTCGTAAATAATAATAACAATTAATTATTATTTATTTATTTATTTAAGAGGGAAGTATTACTATCTGTAATACATTTTAATGTTTCAGTAAATATTGACGTTTCAGCTACTAACTTGAAATGAATAAAATAATTTTGATAAGATAAATAAATTAAGAACTGCACACGAACTCACAAAAAATACTTGATTGTCATACGCGTTTCAATGACTTATGTCGTCATCATCAGTGACACTACTACAAATTTACGAAGCAGTAACAGTTATAAATTTATAGTAGTGTCACTGATGATTATAACATAAGTCATTGAAACATATCACAATAAATTATTTTTGTGAGCTCGTGTGCAGTTATTTATTTATTTAATTCCGTCTGTTAGTTCACACTCCCCTTATATATATATATATATATATATATATATATATATATATATATATATATATATATATATATCCTTCAAATTTTAACTGTTAAAAATACTTTATATACATCCACTCAAGTTCAAAAACAATTTTTATAATCCTATAGTGGATGACACAATGGTTGAATAATTTTAGTTTTTTATTTGAGGATAACGTTACACACAAGGGGCAAGGTATGCAATATTGTTATATTGACTCATTTGGCCTAAAATAAGTGATAAATAACATATGATTTTATAAATCAGCTGATTTTGTGGTATAGGTTATGTGGTAGAACAGCTGTTTTAACCCATAGGTTATGTTCCTATATTTATATTCGTCGTAATTATTTAATTAAAAGTAACTAAAATTAGTTTTTTTTTGTTGACCTAAATAGGAATTGGCGTTAAAAACTCTTGGTTTTTATTACTTTTTTATAACTCACAAGTCAGCTCAATTGTACTCTAATTTTAATATGGAACGTTTAACGGCAGCTTTTGTACAGAAAAAAAGGGAATTAGACATGTATAAGTAGGAATGTGTGACAGGAATTTCCACGAGAATGCAATTCCGAGAACAACGAATCATCCGGTACATTTCCGAAACTGAAACATCGGAGTTAAGGCTAACGGGTGTTTTCGTCCTCACTTAGAGGTTTTTTGAAGGTTACCCTTAAATTACTCTAAATATCAGTCTCTCATAAATTGAGAAAAATTGTATATAAAATAA
>JBAIZL010000005.1:218933906-218966406 GCA_036971475.1 Prosapia bicincta
TGTATAAACTTTAAAACCATGAAACTAATACTGGCAACTGTTTTGGCTTTCCTTCACAGTAGCGATGCCGTGTTCGACCACAGCATCTGGATGCAAATTGAGGCGATAAATATGATTTTCCACCATTTAGGCCTCGAACCTCCGGCCATCAACCACTTCACGAAGGAACAGCTCGAGAATCCCACCCCGCAACTGATGCTGACGGAGTTGCTAAATTTAAATAAACAGCTGAAAGCTTTAAAGCTTTTGTCGAAGATTCCGAAGCGACGTCAGGATAAGAAAGTCATCAGGGTGCTGAAGAGGGTGCTGATGGAGATACGACCCTCGTTCCTCAACATGGAGTTGGACGAAGAAGTCCTTAAGAAGCAACTGCATTTATCACAGGATGAGATCAACGCGTTCAACTACATCTACGAAGAGACCAATCAACTTCTGATCGAGCTGAACTGTTTGTACAATAGGCAATATGTGTAAGAGGCTTAGGCATTCCACATTATAGGGGTAATATTCATCGCCCATTCAATCTTACTCGGAGCAAAAAAATTAAATACAATTATTGTTGTGGAAGTGTTATTATGTATCTATATCAGATCTTTTCCTAAGCGAGGGAAAACTCAGGTTAGACAAACTTCTTAAATTTATTATTACTTATAATTAGCTAATGCTTGAGAATTCTTGATAAACTTTACAAAAATTTAATCTAATAAATCTGAACGAATAATTATAGGCAGAGCGATGGTTATAAGTAAAGAAGAAATAATTAGTAAAAAAGTGGGTACATAAGTTAAAAAATATTATATTTTCCTATTAAAAAAGTTGATTTTATTTGTTTATGTAATTTAAATTGCAAATATAAGAATAACTATTGCTTTTACTTCACTTGTTTGAAATTTTTGTATTTCAAGGTCTGTAAATAAATGGCTTACATTTTTTGTTTTTTTTTATTATTGCGTTAGTATAGATTTACAAAGTTAATAATTATACTTGTAAAAAAATAAAGCTTATTTATTAATTATCTTTTAAAAAGCCGCTACTTACTATAGCCGCTTTTTGCATTAGTTCAGTGCATTTTTCAATGCTGTGAGTCACGGAAAAGACTGTTTGCTAAGATGTTAGGTTATTGCGAATCTGTGGTGTGGAAATATTCTGGGAGGTGTAGTTTTCAAGGTGGTTCTCTAATGTAGGTAAGTAGTGATTTTTATTAAGTGAATTAAAAATAAGTTATTTGACAACAGATAGGTACAATAAAAGTTTTTATATTTTACACTCACACACACACTCACACTCACAGACTCACACTCACAGACACAGACACACACACACACACACCCACACACACACACACACACACACACACACACACACACACACACACACACACACACACACACACACAAACACACACACACACACACACACACACACACACACACACACACAGACACACACTCACAGACACAGACACAGACACACACACACACACACACACACACATACACACACACACACACACACACACACACACACACACACACACACACACACACTCACACTCAGAGACACATACACAGACACACACACACACACACACACACACTCACACTCACAGACACAGACACAGACACAGACACAGACACACACACACACAAACCCACCCACACACACACACACACACAGCCACCCACCCACCCACACACACACACACACACACACACACACACACACACACACACAAACACACACACACACACACACACGCACACACACACACGCACACACACTCAGAGAGAAAATATATAGAGAGAAAATAAAATGAATTAAAGAAAGATATATTTAGAATCAGTTACAGTGTTAGTGTGAGAGAGATGAGACTGTAGAGGTTTTTAAATATATTTAGAATGATAACATACAAAAAATAAACAACCCTTACTTAAGACTATGCTATATTATTATAGATATTTTTTTCTACAGTTTTATTATATCCTTTGATATCTTCTATAAATAAGAATATATAAATAAGAATATATATATATATATATATATATATATATATATATATATATATATATATATATATATTCAATATATTTTGAATATCTTAAATAAATTGAATATAATAAGAATAAAAGCATGTGAAGAGTGTGGTCTGCAAATGGAAAATAATACCAACAGTATGATTTTTTTTATTAATTTTTTTTAATGTTTCTTCTATTTAAAATAAATATATTTTTCATTTTACCCATTGTAGTTAATAAATGTTTGTTTTTGTTGTAAATATTTTCATACCTTTAACCTTACTTGTTAAGCCTTACTTGTTTGGGTCGTATGATAAGTAGTCAATTTACCATGTTGCTAGCCGCGATGCAAAGTGTTTCTCTATGTACACTATGTCGGGGCAGGTTTTTAATATTAATGTTTAAGTTATTACATAAGAAAAGCTTTTTATAGTGGTTGAGGGATTTAAGACGCCCTTTCAAATACAATTACTTACAAATCCCGTGAAGAAGGTTGAACATAACTGTGAAGGTTAAGTTGTACACATGGAACCCTAATGTAGAGGACCGTCGTCCTAGGTAGATATAGCAAGTGTGCGGATTAAGTGCTCTCGATCGCGGTTATAGGATTGTCTAGCGCTTACATGCGTTATAAATAGCAATTACAGCAGTGCTTTTTAGATACTGCGTATTTTATTTGTTGTTTCTCATGTGTGGCCTGTTATATGAGGATTGAATACGGGAAATATATGAAGATGTTACCATCCAGGAGGTAACGGCCAAGATAAACTATAACTCAGAAATTATAGATTAGACTTACCGCTACTTCTAAGGAAGTAGGTTTGTAGAAGCAAAATTGACCCGTTTCAACTTAAGTTCGTGACTTGCATTGGAACTGCTAAGCTGTAGCCTGTTAGCCTTTTTGGATTTGATGAGCTCCCAAGCAGTCCTAAAACATGTATCTTCAGGGCTTTCTTTCCAGAAATACCGAATCTTTATACGAGTGATCCTATATCAATCAGGACTACTAAAGATAAACCCGAAGGTTCAGAAATGGCACCGTTCTACCTATAACACTTCTTATATTCTTATTAACAATATGAATAGACATAGTAAATATAGTAATAATGAAATCTTTTCCTAAAAGTATACATATTATTTATCTAATAATACAATAGAATGCATATAATAATACAATGTATTAAGTGCTAATTGCTTAAAAAGATTTTTCAATTCAACACCTCTATTACTGATTTAAATTAATAATATATAAAACACGTTAAAACTAAAAGTTGACTCTTTGTAACAAACAATATCTCTTTATTTAGTGCTAGTCCTTTGGCATTTAGAAGCTTAAAACGTAATGATAAAAAATAAGGACAATAAATGAAAAAACTAATGCAAAACTTAAATATAAACTCAATATGATAAAAAGAATCAAAACTTCGTCTATAAGTTTGAACAACTAATTAATTTCATAAGCACTTAGTCCATCGCCGTCATCATATTATATGTAGCAAATATTTAATCGTGGAACGAACGTAATGAGTTGTATATTCTCACTAAATTGAGGTTGTTCAGGATGAACAATTTATAATTTATTTCATCCCTGCTATTAGTTCACACTCTCTAATATATATATATATATATATATATATATATATATATATATATATAGGCCTATATATATATATATATCTTGTTCAAATTTTAAATCGTTAATAAAATACTTTTTATTCATCTACTCAAGTTCAATATTTTTTGTTTTAACTTGTAGTAGATGACACTTGAGTAAATACAGTTTTTAAAAATAATAATCCAATAATTAAATTTAATAATGAATTAGTTTTAGTTTTAGAGGAAAAAACTTTTCAAAAAAAGGGCCAAGGTATGCAATGTTGTTATTTCGTCCCATTTGGATTCTGATAAGTGTTAACATATGATTTCATAAAACAGTTGTAGGTTAAGTGGTAGAACGGCTTTTTTAAGGTATAGGTTATGTTACTTTATTTATATTAAATGTAATTACCTAATAAAAAGTAATTAAAGTAAAATGTTTTTTTTAGTGACGTAAGTATGAATTGCCTTAAAAATTTTGTGGTTTATAATACTTGTTTTTTTTTGAATCATCACTATTCGTGCAAAACTGTATATTCTAAATATATAGCTAGGCTAAAATATTGTGTAACTTGGAATGTATTATTATATAAAACCTTAAATTTATTGAAAACTTGTCACAGTTGAAAATGATATTCGACTAGAAATTAAGACGTCATTACGCCTATAAAGTGAATAATTAAATACATTTTAAAGATTTTACATGCGGTTATTATTGTTTGAAAAATAGTCGTTTGATTTAAATAAATGTATAAATTACTGCAAATATCAGTGTAATTCAATAGTCCAGCTACAAAATACAACTTTTGTAAACAGAGCAGAGAATATTAAGCGTGAAACATTTATAACTATTAAACTAAGAAGTAAGAAGGATTAGTTATATGAAATTAGGTTTTGTATTATACAAAATAAAAACTTGAATAAAAATATCTAAGTAAACGATGGTTAGATTTGAGTATTTAATGAAACATGAAAGTCTGAGGATTAACTTAATTTAACTTTTGTTGCATTGTTTCTCTTTTAAAATACACGTCATCACTAAGTACCATGATTGTTCATTAGACTGATACGTTTTTCCTAAAGTATAACACTGCTTAATATGAGCAATGCCCTAACGCTATACAGTTAGCAAAACTGTTGTTTAAATATTTATAAAAACGAAACGCGTTAATCTAAAAGTTTTTCGTTAAAGATCTTATTCAATTCGTTCACATTTTTTTTTGTTTCTTCATACAACTCGGTAAACTTTTTAACCTCTTCATCGTTGAAGTTGTACATTTCTTTGAATTTCGTTCTGTCCAGTTTTCTGTTGGTCAGCTCCACGTTTGCGTAGTTGAGCACAATCTTAGTCATGTGCTTTGACTCTTGGTCCATAAGATTCACGTCCTTAATGCTAGTCAAAAGAAAGAGTACTTGCGAGTTCAACAGCTCCAAATGGCCAAACGGATCTGCAGTTTGGTTGTTTATTTCGTCAAGAGATTCGTTGTAAATTCTGCGAGCAGTTTCGAGGTCTTCACTGTCTACATTGGCGGGGCTCACGGTCGGATACGCCTTGACAGATAGATACAACAGTATTACACACAGACCTATTTTAAACACTGAAGATAACATTGTTGATTTTAAAATAAAGAAATCAATCTTTCTATAATTTTTTTAGAAACACGGTTGTCGTAATAGCTAATCTGATGTAGATTAGATATCTTGCCTAGTGGAATATTCCTCGCTTTATAAAGAGATTTACATACGAAAATTATAACGTATAGACAGATATATACTTATTATTCACAATTGTAAGTTAGTTTTTAATCTCAAATATTTTAGCTTAGACTCAATACTTATTACAACACAGAACGAGAAAATTAGTAAATTAGGTAAATAGCACCGTATATACTCCGCTTTAGTTATGTTAGGATTATTGGAATACATTTGATTACACTATCCTGTCCTTCCTAACATCAAAACATTAAACTGTGTTTCGGATTAACGTATTATAACAAAAACTTTACTTTACTTATGTGTACATTCGAACGCACTCAAATGAATAAATAAAAGAGGCTGAGATTCTGAGATAATGATAATCCAAAGTTAATGAAATGTCCAACAAAATGAAAACTTTAAACACTTAAAAACTAATTGTTTAATAGTTGCACTCTTATTTAAAAATGTTTACACACAAAAGCGCGCACACACACAAACACAAAAAAAACACACTACACACACATACACACACACACACACACACACACACACATATATATATATATATATATATATATATATATATATATATATATAACAACATAGGTTATTCAAATACAAGAATATTTATTAATTTATATTCAAAGCTTTTCGTTGGTAAACAGTACCAATATCAGCAGGAGTGAAAATTACAATAATGTAAGCTATAGGCCTAAAACATATGTTAAATTAGAAGTAGAATTGTTGCTAAATTTACACAAAGTGCCAAGTTTGTTTTGTTGCTGTAACATTATAGACATTGAATATAGTATCAAATTTAGAATGTATTTGTATTAGTTCTTTTATTAATTTGTTATTATTACTGTATTTATATATTTCAAATGGTTCATTCTTAATCCTTTAATAATTTCTTTTATAAGTTTCATAAGAATTTGAATAACTTATGTTGTTTTAGATTATTAAACAAGATAACATATTATATATATATATATATATATAGAATACGTTTCCTTGTTTAATAATTTAAAACAACATAGGTTATTCAAATACAAGAATATTTATTAATTTATATTCAAAGCTTTTCGTTGGTAAATAGTACCAACATCATCAGAAATGAAAATTACAATAATGTAAGCTATATGCCTAAAACATATCAAATATAAGCCTATGTTTTAGGCCTATAGCTTAGATTATTGTAATGTTCATTCCTGATGATGTTGGTACTGTTTACCAACGAAAATCTTGAATATAAATTAATAAATATTCTTGTATTTGAATAACCTATGTTGTTTTAATATATATATATATATATATATATATATATATATATATATATATATATATATACATATATACATATATTCATATATATTTTTACGAAGCTCTAGTAAATATGCAACATTTTTGTTTAGAATCCTCTAAAACCAATACAATTTGGAATAATTACAAAAAAAGAAAAATGTAAAAGCATTTCTAGTTCTAGGTTATTATGAGAAATAGTAATTTAGTTTTGTATAAATCAGGAAAAATATGTTGTTTCACCTAAAAAAATGGTAACTTTTTCAAATCCTAAATGGGAATCTTTACGGAAATCTTTCTAATGGAAACCAACGCTACACAACCGAACAATACGAAATATACAGACATTTCAAACTACACCCTACACACATACGTAACACACAATTATATTACAATTCACACATATTTTAACATAATAACTCTTAATACTCACAAAATGCACCCACACCACCATAATATCCCACCCCCTCCCTAATACCCTAACCTACGAAAACCTTGAGATTAGTTACGGTCTGAGAGTACAATTGGACACATCTACCGAAACAGCCGTCAACAACAAATATAAGCAAGTGCTACTTTAGGCAAGATTGTAAATATTTACAAGTGTTTAGTGAAAACTAGTACCTCACGTGAAGATGGAATCAACAAATATGGAAATCTTTAATTAAATTTTCAATTTAGATGGGAATTTAGTGTTGCTATAACTTTATATAAATTATATAAAACAACTGGTAGCTACTCTGGCTCATGTATAAATTAAAAAAAAGTAATTAAATTTATTCGTGAGTAATAGAATTAAGTTTGTATATTAATATTGCGCAGCAAATATTAGGAATTAAATAAAGAGGAGAGTAGCATGAACGAATTAATATAAACACTATTTTGCGAAACTTTACAAACTGAACTATAAAAAGCCAGAATTATCGCCTTATCAGCGAACTAATTAATCAGATTTATATCACCCTTCTATTAGAATATTGAGCTTGAAATCAGTAAATCCGATAAACTGGTTAAAATGAGCTTACGCTCAGTAGCGCTCGTTATTTTCGTGATCCACCAATGTTCGCCCTGGAACGTTGGCAACTATTTACAAGAAATAGACGAAAAAATAGTGAAACTCATGGAAGAACCTGGAAACAAAAACAAGAGGAAACTGTTCGAGGCCATCAACGACTACATAGAGACGCTGCAGGACTTGATCGAGAAGATAAACCTTAAGCGACGAACGGCCTTGGCAGCTTCGGAAGTGTTGTTGTTGGGAGAGATTGCGACGTATACGCAAACGGAAATCGACGAGAAGCTGTACAAGGAACGGTTCGGATGGGACGACGTGGACTTGGACGACATCCACAGGCTGATCAACGAGACCCATACTATATGGGCGGAGTTCAAGTCAGCCTATAGGGAACTGAGAGTGTACTTTAGTGCAGAGGACAAGAGGAAGACAGATTATTCCGATTATTAGTGTTTTCAAGTTTGTAACTCAATAGTTTGACTTTTATTCAGTGTGTTACGTCACGCAACATATGCGAACAGATTTTTAGAAAGTAATCTGGGTTTATTTCTGAATATTTTGTATAGTAGTTGTTAAAATAAAATCACCATACATAAAAAATTACATTATACTAAATGTAAAACAATCAAACATACATTAATAATTGATCGTAGATCACAGAAGGGTTATAGGCAAGATTAAACTTGTTTTTTTTGTCTATTTATATAGTATACATTATTGTTAGAATTAAAATTAGTGTGAATTTCCATGTTTATGGGATTATAAAAGTTTTGTTAAAAGACTGGCACAAAATTAAATATTTATTTATTTTTATAATAATGAATGTGTTTTAATCTATTACACAATATTCACAATGTGCTTTAACTTAGTAACGATTTTTATCTAGAAAGATTTAATAAACTTTAACACTAATATTCTTTATTATTCCAATCTGTTTACTGTTTGAACAATAAGTGACGTATTATTAATCAAATCTGTCTGTATTGTACTCAGTAAACAGTGTTTGTATAGTTTTCAACCTCTTAGTGCTCTGTTAAGTAATAACCTTAATTTGTACGTGTACATTGGCGCTCTCTACTCTGCTTTTTGTGAAGTTTCTTCACTATAATAAAAATTATTTCGACATTATATATATATATATATATATATATATATATATATATATATATATATATATATAAATCATAAAATATGTTTTCTTCTATAATAACTAAATGTAATTGAAGTATTCAAATACTAGAATTATTTATTAATATTTATTCAAAACGTTTCGTTGATAAACAGTTCCAACATCATCAGGATTGAATAATACAATAATGCAAGATATAAAACATATGTTAAATTAGAAATAGCATTGCTGTCAAATTTATATAAATTGAAAAGTTTATGAAATCTTATATGAAGAAGATTACTACAAACATAAGATTATATTTATTTGAACAATCTGTTTAGCACATTTCGCCAACTAACAGTGTTGCCATCTTGAAGAGCAAATTTATCTTGTAACGTTCAGAATTACAGTTCAAGAACAAACTGCATTCTTGTATATTCTTACATACTACTCATATATACTTTGTAATAATTTTGTTTCATAATTGCTTATAATAATGGAACGTTGTTATTATATGTTAAATATAAATGTCAGAAATCGTATAATATTGTCAGGAAATATGATGCGATTATTTTAACAATATTTAAAATAAGTATAAATTATTCATTCAACAGTGGTTGTAAAAATTACATTTATAGATTTTGTGCATGATCTATGCTTATAGGGAAATCGGAATATATATTTAGGTTAAGAGAGAGAGAGAGAGAAAGAGAGAGAGAGAGAGAGAGAGAGAGAGAGAGAGATTTTAAAGAAAATAATAGTTTCTGTTTGTATTTATATAACTGATTTAGATTAATCTGATATATTAGTGTTATATGAAAAACCGACCTTAAAATTTTTTTAGATTTTTATGTCTCACCGAACATCTTTGGTCAAGGTCGTCAAACAAATAATTAGGAAAATCATATATGTACACTTATAACAAATACTTATTCTTATACAAATATTTTGTTGGACGTGTTAGCGCGGTGGTTTTATAGTTCGATTCATGAATTACAAAGTACTTCATATGAGATAATATAATGTAATATTATACAATAATATAATATAATTTGATATGCTATGATATGATACTGATATAAGATACGATATGATATGGTGAGATGAGATGCGACGCAATGCGATGCGATACGATGCGATGCGTGCGATGCGATGCGGCACGATACGGTGCGGTGCGATGCGATACGTTACGGTACGGTACGTTGCGGTGCTGTGCTATGCGCTGCGATACGATACGATGCGATGCGATGCGGCACTATACGGTGCGGTGCGATGCGATACGTTACGGTACGGTGCGGTGCGGTGCTGTGCTATGCACTGCGATACGATACGATGCGATGCTATGCGATGCGATGCATTGCGATGCGGTACGGTACGGTGCGGTGCGATGCGGTTCGGTGCGGTACGTTGCGGTGCTGTGCTATGCGATGCGATACGATGCGATACGATACAATACGATACGATACCATATGGTACGATATAATATACTTTAATATAATATGGTGTAATATAATATAATTTATTGCCAATTAGCTATAAAACATTGATTGTCAAGAATTTAATAGTTGTTTTATAAGTTCGTTGTTCTCGTAGATTATGAGATTTGAACACTTGAAGGTCGATTTTTTTGTTAGTTTTGTTTTTGTTAATTAAAATTAAATCAATTATAATTTAAAATTAATTACAGAACCTGATATTTGGGGACCAAATATATGTTTGGCTACAGCGTATAGAATGGGAATATAGTGCAGAGAATATACGTTTCTATTTGCAAACACACAGTTTAAATATTGTTTAAACAATATCCGCGGTCTGTTTGCTGAAACCGTCTGAATAAATAACTCCGTTTTATCAGAATAGAAATATATAATGGAAGGATATTAAATGTAGCACCAGATTCAATATAAACAGATTACCTTAAAAATAATTTTTTCAATTTTTCCTGTTGTGATTGTATTGCATACGGAGAGTAGCTAGTTTCGATTTTACAAACATATTGACTGAATGGAACTTTATCAAGAAATAGTGTATTGGAACAATTGTTATTGGAAAAATATGTATTTACAAATTAAATAATACAATTTCAAAAACAAATTTGAATATCCCATGCCTATTATTTAAAAACAAATACTACAAGAAATAAAGATGAATATCGAAATATTGACAAATACTTACAATTCAGTAAGATAACTATGAAAAACTTTAAATTTTATCTGACTAAACAGAAGTAATATAAAGTTATTTAAATAATAAAAAACTATTTGGTTTATTAAGTTGGTAACGATAAATTGTTTATTTATAATTTAATTACCTGAATTGTTTACTTACTTAACCGCTGAGTAAGTTTTATTAGGTCACACTATTTTTACATGTAAATAGACGTTGAGTACATCTAATTCGCTGAGCACTAAGTTTTATTTTATGAGGTTTGTATGGTTTAATATAATGGTAAATGAATACAAATATTTCATATACCAGAATTGTTTAATTGTATACATTTTTAATAGCTTTTTGCCAACAAATGTGTCTTTATTAAATACAATGATATAGGAAATTATTACAACAATTAAATCATATTAGAATTCAATGATACATTTATCGGTATAAATATTTCTATGTAATTTTTACCGTGACTTCAATGACCTTGTAAACAGTTTGGTGTTTTGATTCCACTTGAATTCGTTCATTATATATATATCACTTTCACTTATGTACTTAAACAAGAATCTTACTTGGTATTTATGCGAGCTAACTTTCAACGGCTGGCTGTGCCGTCGTCCTCAGGCATACTGAACAGGGATGTAGACTGCGAGCTGAGTGGATTTCCCGTTGACCTTGGTGTACTCTTATGTTCTATTTTTAGATTCACTGCACTGTGCGAGTTTTTAACGTTTGTTTTGGGGTTAATATTGTCTATTAGATTGAATAATTTATCGTTTTTCTATTTTATTTGTATTTGTTCGTTAACGATATTATTTTTATAAATTTCTAGTTGTTCCCAGACTGTGATTTTGAGGCCTTTTTGAACCTTTTTTACTAGGTGTACGTTTTTTAATGTGGGGAATGTGTGTTTGTTTTTGATGGCATGTGTGGCTAAGTTTGAGTTATAAATTTCAGGTTTGATGTATGCATTGAGGTGTTCTTGGTATTTGTATTTTAATTTCTTTTTTGTTTGGCCTATGTATATTTTATTACAGTCTGGGCATTCGATTTTGTATATTCCGTTATTAAGTGTGGGACATATTTTTTCTGGTTGGTTTATTTTGTTGATTATGTTTCCTGTGTTTTTGTAGGCTATGTTAATATTATTATTTTTTAGTGTTTTAGTTATTCCTTTTATGTTGTATCCTGTGTATGTGAATGTAGCCCATTTTGTTGTTTGTGGTTCGATTTTAGGTTGTTTTAATTTATTTAATATTTTAAATTCTAATTTATCTATAGTTTTTTTTATTGTATCCATTTTTTTGGGCTATTTGATATATTATTTGTTTTTCTTTGGTTTTTTCTTCATTATTTAAAGGCAGTTTTAGCATCCTGTATAAAAGTGAGTTGTAAGCGGCCATTTTATGTTGTGGGGGATGGTTGGAGTGGTTTGTATGTTATTGTGTAAGTTATTGATTTCATTTAGGATGATGTTATTATTTATTGCTTTATTTTGTGAGATGTATAATCCATCATCAACATATCGTATCCAGTGTCCGTTGGGGTTGTGTGTTTTTATGGTTTGTGTGATTAATTCGTCAAGATTTTGGAGGTAAATGTTTTGATATTATACTTGAAAGTAGTGATCCCATTGCTAGGCCATCTATTTGTTTGTATATCTTATTATTGAATATGAAATAGTTTTGGTTTAGTATGGTTTTTAGGCATTTTGTGATTTGGTTTGTGTGTTTGGGATAGGTTTTAAGGTCAGTTAATCTGTTTTTTATTATTTGGATGGTTTCGTTAATTGGTATATTAGGGTACATGTTTGTGATATCAAATGATATGAATTTGGTGTTTTCGGTTATGTTTATTGTTTTTAGTATTTCCGTTAATTCAATTGAGTTTTTAATGGTGTATTTATATTCCAATTTAAGTTCGTGTTTTAGGTTTTTGGCTATTATTTGTGATATTTTATAGGTAGGTGCATTTTTAAAATTTATTAAGGGTCTTATGGGATTGTTGATTTTATGTATCTTGATGAGGGCGTTCATTTTGGGGGGTTTTGGGTTGTCTATTGTATATTGGTAAGGGTTTTTTTGGTTGAATAAATTTTCATTGATTTTTGCTAATTGTATGATTTCGTTTTGGTATTTTTTGGTGGGGTTTTTGTTTAATTCTATACAATTGTTGGATTTTATGAATTCTTCTGTTATTTGGTTGTATTCTGTTTTTGATATGATTACTGTAGCGTTGCTTTTGTCCGCTTTAGTTGCAATTATTTCGTTTTTGAATAGTTTTTGTTTCAATTTGTTAATTTGGTTTATTTGTATTTTATTTTCACCGTGATTTCCTTTTTTGATTTTTTTTGTTGATGATTTTGTTGATTTCGTGTGATGCTATGTTTCTGATGTTATCTTGATTTTCGTAATTAATGAGATTTATTACCAGTTCTGTTTCTACTATGAGGTTTTCTATTGTTTTGTAATTTTGGTTTGATGTTGGTTTTTGTGCTATTTTCGAGTATCTTTATTTCTTCTTTGGTGAAATTCGTTTTTGTGAGGTTTATAAAATTTGGGTGGAATTGATGGAATGTTGTGATATTGTCCATGTTATTTTGTTTTTCTATTAGTTTGTTAAGTTTAGTAGTTAAATAAACCAACCAGAAAAAATATGTCCCACACTTAATAACGGAATATACAAAATCGAATGCTCAGACTGTAATAAAATATACATTGGCCAAACAAAAAAGAAATTAAAAGACAGATATCAAGAACACCTCAATGCATACATCAAACCTGAAATTTATAACTCAAACTTAGCCACACATGCCATCAAAAACAAACACACATTCCCCATATTAAAAAACGTACACCTAGTAAAAAAGGTTCAAAAAGGCCTCAAAATGACAATCTGGGAACAACTAGAAATTTATAAAAATAAAAATAATATCATTAACGAACAAATACAAATAAAATCAAAAAACGATAAATTATTCAATCTAATAGACAATATTAACTCCAAAACAAACGTTAAAAACTGGCACAGTGCAGTGAATCTAAAAATAGAACATAATAGTACACCAAGGTCAACGTGAAATCCACTCAGCTCGCAGTCTACATCCCTGTTCAGTATGCCTGAGGACGACGGCACAGCCAGCCGTTGAAAGTTAGCTCGCATAAATACCAAGTAAGATTCTTGATTAAGTACATAAGTGAAAGTGATAAGTGTATACAAGAAAACAGTGTTGCATAATCTACAAATATATATATATATATATATATATATATATATATATATATATTAAATATGGTGATATGTTTTCTTGTAATATAGTTAATAAATTTAAAATATTTCAAAAACAAGAATACTTTTAATGAATATATTTATTCCAAGCTTTTCGCCGATAAAATAGTATCAGCCTCTTCAGGAAAATAATTATCTAATGTTAGATAAATAATAATGTTAGAAAATAATTAGATAATTATTTTCCTGAAGATGCTGATACTATTTTATCGGCGAAAAGCTTTGAATAAATATATTCATTAAAAGTATTCTTGTTTTTGAAATATTTTTAATTTATTATATATATATATATATATATATATATATATATATATGTGTTCATTTTAATGCTTTGTTTATTTTTTAAAATTAATTCGTATGTGTCCATTATTGATACAATGTGTAGCTGAATTTAATGTGTATTTGTTCGGCCTTACATAGAGGTTTAGATGTCCCTTATATCTTTCTTTCAATATCTCCTTTGTAGAAACTACATATGAATAATCTTAGCATATTTTATTATATACGTCATATTTTTTTATTATTGTTCTTGTTTAATATATTTTAAATTTTAATCTCAGTGTAGTAAGTAATATGTATAATTGTTTTTTAAATAATAAATTTTATTACAATTATGTATATATATATATATATATATATATATATATATATATATATATATATATATATATATCTCGTATGTTGCAGGTTAATATAACATGGAAATTATTTAAAAAGTTCATAAACAATGATATTTAAAACACTGTGTCTTTTGTCTACACACATTCTCAGTATTATCAAGGACAAACATTCACGCTTAGCCACATTTAAAAATCTTTGTTCTGATTATATTTGTTCTTTATATCTGAAACATTATTCAGATTCCTGTTCTGTATCTAAGTGTAAACTGTTGATTATGAAAGGCCTTACACGTTTAGCTTTTCAAGTATTTTCTTAAGAAGAATATTTTTGGTTTAATATATTCGTTTGTATACATATATGGTTCCAATCTGTGAGTTTCTTAGGCTGTGCATGTTGAGTACCAATTCAACTATCATTAGTCTGTACAATGTCAATAATTGGTTTTCTATATAAGTAATCATTCAATTTTCTTTATTTCTTTGGTTCTTATTTTTGTCATGGATAATCTACTGTGTCTGAGATATTCCATCTTCTTTGCTAAGAATTTTATTTATTTTTTTTTATAATTAACTTAATACTGTCATTATGAATATTAATAATATAATATTTTAAAGTATATTAAATTACTGTATTGTAATATAGTTTAAACTTTTTTCTTCTTTGAAGAATATTATTCGTCTTGTTTTATATTTTTTGGAAAAATAAATTGACTTCGATAATGGGATCTTAAGACGACAACCGAAAAGACATCAGTTACGTATAAAACCATTCAAGTAAATTAGCAGAGAATGAGGTCAGATAAAGGGGGGTGTTGGGTGACGATCGACCTGTAGGTATAGAGAAATAGTATACAGTGGTAAAGAGGGATCCTATAGCGGTAATTAGTCGATTTTCTCGAACGTATAAAACAGCCATAATCGATTTGTAATTGGCACTTTTGTATGAAACGAAACAGCCCTCGGGTACTCTTTAAAAACCCCTTACACATGAACTAGTAGTTTAATTCACACATTTACGAATATTCTAACTGTCTTAAGATTTGGATCGCCAAAGCTATCAAACAATTACACATTTGTTTGCGCGCACGCTGTGACACGTTTGGGGAAATAGAAACACTTCTGCAACAATGAAAATTGAGTTTATCTTTGTTTTAAAGTCAAAAACCTTTAAAAACTTGACAACACTTTACAAAACTAAATACAATGTTATACTAAATTACATATTGTTACAAAGTATCTTGTTTAAATAGATTTCCTATAAGAAAGCAAAGTATTGTCCTCAAAGTAAGCTGACCGGTTGACAAGTGAAGTGAACTCCATTTTGGTGTTCTTTATTATATTTCTGCGGACAAAATTAGGCCATTTTCCCCTTTCTTCGTATTATGTTTTTTTTATTTGTGTACACCTAATCTATATTTTATGAGATCGGAATGAATACGATAACAAATATTTTCACTTAAATATTTTGTTTTAACTAATTTAATTGTATAACATTATATCAGAATTTATAATAAAACTTTGTAAGGATTTTATATACGAAGACTACAACATTTAACAAAAGAAATTAGTTATACAAATAATTGAATAACAAACCAAAACCGAATCATATCTACAAAAAACTTTAGCACGACTTACCTCTTTACACAAAGTTCGGCTAATTTATTAAACTATTGCAACATCTGAGCGTTGTAGAACCTAGGTGGTAGGGTAATAACTCCTACAGTCCAACCATAAAGCACCTACTATAAAATCGAAACATCTATTTAATATCCGATCCACATAACTTCTCCCCTAATTCGGCCCAAGTTTATGGAAAAAATAACTAACATAATAATTATAGCCATTTACTTATAACATAAATCATGGCAATAAAAAATACACAACCTCTAACCACAAATATTTTTATTCTAGTCTTATGTACATTTGGGTTACAAAGTAACCATCCTCAGAGGCATGACACTACATACTAGCTAACATTTTTTCCCACCTGGGTCTGAGCCCCCAAAGCCCGATTCCTCGAGGCAGGCAACCTCTTGCGAGCTGCCTCCGTCTCACATACGCATGCGGTTAGTAACCCTAACGCGCATGGAGGACTCAGGAAGACTGTCCATGTGGCAAGCTAATAAGATATATAATAACTGTAAGTGTCGCGTAAGGGTGGGATGGAAAAACCTGCCAAGGAAGAAACCCTGGCAGGAAAAATCCTGTGAAAGATCTTGCATTAACCCTGGGGGCTTGGTTACCTTATTCTATAGGTTTGTGATAGGTAATACCTTACAAATACTTTACTAGTTAGGCTATGGTTCGGGAAGTTGCCATGCACATCTTCTTCTTCAGTCTACTCGAAACTCGCCTAAGCTGCCTCCCTTTGGACGTGGCCCCGCTTCATCTAAAAGAAAGCAGGTCATTAGTTCTTGTACTGTGTGTTGTGTTTATGTGGCGGCCAGATCGCACAGAATGTACAGCGGCCGTCTGTTTTTGTCTTATGGGGTCTACTCAGTGGATATTAGTGTTGATGTGGTGTGTGCGTGATTCTGTTTGTAAAACCTATTTGCTAAGTGTAGGAGGTGTTGTTTTAAGAAAGGCACTTTCAAATCTGTGTGGAGAATAGTTAACCTCGTGCATCTCTACAGGGTTCCCTTATTTATAACTAAACTAATTGCCCCCACCCTCTACGTTTATCAAAACGTGTCCCCCCCCCGGGTAACAGCAAGAAGTCGCAGTCTTACTGCATCGTATAGAAAGCCAACATCTAACGATATATTCATTCCGAAAGATTCAAACCACTGTAGTCAACACAAATTTGCAATTTCTAATAGTTTGATAAATAGAATAATTAACATACGTCTGGATAGAAAACGATTTGGACGGATTAAGAGCAAAGCGAAATTTAATGGTTATAAACCTTAAATTATTGATATTATTGGTAAGCAAAAAATTAAAAATTTTAGAAATAATTCAACTGCTTTACCTCAGGAAATCAAGGTGAACTTTATAAGTTTACCTTTTGGTGAAATTTTAACTAAAAATTTGGAAATAATTTTTAAGAAGGTAAATTTAAAAGTTACGAATGCAATCATAGCACTCTTAAAAATATAAAGGGCTTAGCAAAAGAGAAAACAGAAACATTAGATAAATCAGAGATTTACAAAGCTAATTATAATGATTGTGATGAAATGTACAGGGGGAGACTAGAAAAACAAGATAGATTTAAATAGCATATTAGAGGTATAAAATACGAAAGCTTGATAAGTCAAGTGTGCTGCTCATATATTAGAAATTAATCATTATTTAGACGTTAATAAGGTCAAATTAATTAAAAATATTAGAAACGCTAAAATGTTAAACAGTTTTGAAATTTTATATATTAGTAAATACAATGCTGAGATTTTGTTAAATCTGACCGAGGCCCAATTCCAAATTCTATTTTGTGTTCCTTTTTAAAGTAATGTAATGATTTTTATATTTAATTTTGGCCTGGTTACTATATTTCCTTTATTAGAAATTTAATATTCCTTTTAATGGTATGTATAAATTAATGCTATGTGTAGAAGTTAATGATAATGTTATATATATAAGTAATTGTTAATTATTGGAAGTTAGGACGATATGATTTCTTGCTGTTACCCACTGATTTCTGATTTCTTGCTGAGGGGGGGGGGCACGCTTAGTTAAGCGTAGATGCCGCGGCGTTCTGTTTGGGAGCAAATAGTTTGGTTATAAGGCTACTGTGTAGACCAGTGAACCCACATATTAAATAGAGCAATAATCGAACTGTTACAACTGTACCCTATGCTCAACAGACAAGCCCGCTTTCATTACGGGCGGTCACCACAATGCACGCTGGGCAGCATTATCACATACGCCTCACCCGTTTGGGGCCATGTAGGTAACTCACGCACACGCAGATTCCAGTTATTCCAGAACAAGGTTTTGAGAATGATCAGGAAAGCAACTAAATGCATAAGGCTAACTCCTATCCACACAGACTTGCAGGCACTTTTCTTAAAACAACACCTCCGACACTTAGCAAATAGGTTTATAAATAAGCCCACCCATACACCACATCAACACTAATGTCTTCACTGGGTAGATACGACCTCTCACATGGCAAGCACAGACGGCGACACAGATTTAAAGGCGCTTTTCTTAAAACAACACCTCCGAAACTTAGCAAATAGGTTTATAAATAGGCCCACGCATACACCCCATCAACACTAATGTCTTCACTGGGTAGATACGACCTCTCACATGGCAAGCACAGACGGCCACACAGACTTACAGGCGCTTTTCTTAAAACAACACCTCCGACACTTAGCAAATAAACAAGCCCACACATACACCACATCATCACTAATGACTTCACTGGGTAGATACGACCTCTCACTTAGCAAGCATAGACGTCCGCTGTCCGTTCTGTGTGATCAGACCCATCCATAAACTCAACACTCAGTGGATGAACTAACCACCTGCTTTGTTTCAGATGAAGCGGGGGCACATCCAAAGGGACGCAGATTAGCTCCAACGGACATACTAATTGGATCTTAAATGCCTGATTCAGTTTCGAATAGGCTGCAGAAGAAGAAGTGCAAGACATCTTCCCATCCCATAAACTCACTAACAAGGTAAATGTAAAAGTGTTTGTTACTTCTCCCAACGCTATAGAGTAAGGTCAACCTAGCCTCCAGGTTTCCTGCAAGATGTATCGAGGGATTTTTCCTGTCAGGGTTTCTTTCTTAACAGGTTTTTTCATCCCACTCTTAGCGCGACACCTACCTTACTGTTTCTTTTCACTATCTCCTGATTCTCCATGGATAGGGAAAGTTATCAGCTTGGTACATGGGCAATCATCCTGAATCCTTCACGGGCGTTAGAGGTACTAACTTTTTGCGCTAGAGGTTGGCTGTCACGAGGGCTGGGAAGGTTTTGGAAGCCCAGACCAGGGTTCAAATAAAAATAGTTAGTAAGTATGTATTGTCATGTCTCTGAGGATGGTTACTTTATAACGAAAATGTTCATAAGACTAGAATAAAAGTATTTGGGATTAGACATTGTTGAATTATTTGTTAATAATAAAGCAAAATAAAATATTTAAAGTAATTTGTGATAAATCAAGACGGAAGTGTACATTTTACATATATCCTCTACTAACACTGTCCGACGTCACTAAAGTTGCGAAGGTATCGAATTTGTTCAACAAGCAGAGAAGTAGTTAACAAAAATATATCCATTTACAATATTTTAAAGGTGTTTTACATTAATATAACAAGTCAATGTTTTTTTTATTGAAGTTGTAATAGATAATGAGAAATAACAACTCACAAAGTATGATGAATAATAGTAGTAGACTGACCCCGATACAAGTTTTGCTGGCTGCAGAAACGTTCATATCTCGGACACTCAGACTTGAGCAGCTGATATTGATAAGGGTTGCCATTGTGAAGGCAACAATGACTTTGCCGCTTGAGTTATCCGGGGCAAAGTACAAAAGCTTCCCTAAAGGGTAATTACCCTTATTAGAGGCTTAATCTTTCTTATTGTAGCATTGACGATTTTACCCTAAAGCTAATATTTAAATCGATTATTTTAGGTGGTATATTTTTAAAATATTTTTGTAAAAACATGTTTGATCGCTTAGAAGCTTTTGATTAAATTTTATTAAAACTTTATAAGTGAAATATTTTTAGTTAGGGTTGTAGCTAATAACTTAAATATTTGTTTGTTTTATAATATTCCACGTTTTTATAATATCCTAATAAATATATTGTGTACAGAAGTATTCTGCCTTTCCGAGCAATGGATATCTATCTCTCTTCTGCCTCTACCCACTCTCTCTCTCTCTCTCTATCTATCTATCTCTCCTCGCACGCGCGCGTGTGTGTGTGTATATGTATATATATGTGTGTGTTTGCGCGCGCGCGCCTGTGTGTGTGTAAGTATGTGTATGTGAGTGTGTTAACGTGCAAGTGTCTTTGTAGCCTATGTGTGTGTGTGCGCGCGCTCGCGCTTGTGTATGTGAGTGTATTTCAAGATAGATGGTGGCGTTTTAAAGGGGAAAATATGAATTCTTTTTAAACCCTAAATTTATCAGTACGTAAAATATTTTTCTAGGAAAGAATTAGACCAACTCGAACAAACACACGACGGGCCGGGCGTGCTGAACTACGATACAAATATCTGAAGTGGGTTTTTAAGAAAAACAATATACCTCACGTGAGATGACCGATGGAAAAAGTGTAAGAATTATTGCTGGAGCTGAAGTCTTGGGTGCTTAGTGTCACGTGAAATTGTTAGTGTGCAACAGCGTCGCTTCGTCTGTACGAGTACGTCTTCTGGTATATACGTAGAGGCAATTGATCTGGTAGCTAAGACGTTGGAGTATATGTGTGAGAGCCTTGATAGGGGCGAGGACTTCGGAGACGTCCTAATTTAAGGAAGAAGATTTCAGTACCCTTAAAATGTAAACAAGTTATTAGAGTTTGTAAAGGAAAAAAATTGTGAAACTTAACAAAGAATGTTCACTATATGGGTGCACTGGATGAACATGGTGTAACTGTTTTTCCAGGCAGTTTTCCTAGTCCCCCCAAAAATATGGATTATTCATTATTCTAACAAGTTTAAATGAGTTTGTGTTCTAGATAGCGTATTTTTACTTTTAATTTATTTGTTTATGTTTATGGATAATAGCTTTACATACTTCTTAAGTACTGTTCTAGGCCATTTCTCTTAGCTCAAAATGAAATAGAAACAAAAATATAAAATAAAGGAAGAAATTTCACAATAATATCTATATAAGTAGGATTATTTTATAATTACAATATTTATAGAAATTTAGGTATTAAAAAACAATTCTCGGAACTATTTGTGTAATACTTTGTGAGAAGAATATGTATTTTATATTGAGTATTTCCTAAGTATATATTTTCAGAGTGCTATTGGCTATTTAGGGGCTCTGAAAAACAAATATGAGTATGATGTTTTTATAAAAAATAATTTAACTTTCCCTTTACATTTAAAACAGTTACTTGACCCCTTGAAAATAATTTGATAATGTTTTTATTTATTTATCTTTTTTCATTAATTCATTATTATTATGGCTACTTGTAAAAAAAAATTCATACTCGAATGATAGTTTTTTATAATGTATAAAGTAATTAATTAATCATATAAAGGATCATCAATGATATTTTCCGGATCTCTTATTCAAAACCAGTATCCATAGTAACTGATTCTATTTTTTGCACATACCATTGTAAAAATAGAAATTTGGATAGCACGAAAATTGTATGAAATGTAGAATATTTAAAAAAATGACGTATTTTTTATAATTATAATAGAAAACAAAACTAATTTAAAACTTCATTGAAATTGTTTGGCTAAAACGTCTTAAAGTATTTAATAAGTTTAAATGGATGCAGAAGATTAACGAATATCCCATCAAAAACCTTTGTATTCTCCCGTCTAAAATGTCGTGACAGTTGTTTGGAGTTTTAATCTCTTTACGCATAGATAATCCTTACTTTAGCCAAAGGGATTACTTAACAATGGCGGCTTTGATGTCTCTGTGGTGTGTTCGTCTATTGTTGGAATACACCACCAAAGGGAATACAAAATATGACGGCTTAACAACTGAAACGTGCATGACAAAAGCTGGGTACAGTAATTTGTCGTGTATTATAGAGAGTTACATTTACGACGGAAATATTTGTTACAATAGAAAAGTTTTATATTAGTGTATATAAATACACACACCCACACACCAACCCACACACACACACACACACACACACACACACACACACACACACACACACACACACACACACACACACACACACACACACACACACACACACACACACACACACACACACACACACACACACACACACACCAACCCACACACACTCACACACACACACACACACACACACACACACACACACACACACACACACACACACACACACACACACACACACACACACACACACACAATACACACACACACACACACACACACACACACACACACACACACACACACACACACACACACACACACACACAACACACACACACACATACACACAGGATGTATATAAAGTAGAGAAAATCCTTTTTTTCAAATACATTTCATAAGAAAGTTTAATTTTAATTATTATTTAACTCACTCACACGCGCTATGATTTGAAATGTATTTAGGTTAAAATTAAGTAGATACATAAACTTTGTTACACAATTATTAGAGTCAAATTTAAAATATCGTTTATTGTATTTAAAAATTCTTTTCTCTTGAAAATATTCTCCTGAAAAGATTTCTCATTTGTCTTATTTTCTAAAGTGTTTTTTAACTTTCTTAATATCTGTTTCCATCTTTAGCTAGAACTACTACCTTACATTAATACATTTGAACATGTATTTATATCGACGCGCTCATCCATAGTAGCACTTATCTTTAGGTTAAATGAGGACAACCGTCTCGATAGATGCGCCTTACCATCTAGTGTCCCATTGTTAGAAGATTAATGTCTGAATTAGTAATGGGACACTGTCTCCCTTAACGCCGTCCTAATTGAGATGATAAGTAGATGGTACTACAGGTATCTCTTTAGATAATAATATAGAGTAAACGTTTTGAGTGATTTAGTTCTACTTCTATAGAATTTGTAGTTTTTTCAGTAAAATATTGTCTCGCGTACGTATATATTTATAAACAAAACGCTCGATAAACGCCAGACGAAACCTTATGCTACATCACACTCAAAAGGGTTGAATAAAAATCAATGTGTGCGTAAAGCTGCATCTCATTAAACGTAGGTGAGCATGCAATAGAGTCCAGCTTGGACGTGTTTGGGAGTAAATATACCCTTGTGATAAACTGAGAGGCTAATATTTGATTTATCCGAATTATCATTTTCCCTAAAGAATAGACGTCATTTTGTCTTCCGTTTTAGCCACGTTTCAAGGAAAATAATTAAATAACACAACCAGCTCAGAATTAATTTTTATTACATTTTTTGGTTTAAATTAAGGTATTTTAAATTAGACAAAGCTCATATGGGGTTCTGGAGCATATAATAATATTAAAGATGTTTTAAAATTATTTGAAATAGTTAAATCGCAAAAATATTGCCCAAGTGATGGAAAACAAGTAATTAGGAAAAACAAATATAGTAAATTCCTATGTAGATTAACAAAGAAGGTTTTACTTTATTAACTTTTCAAATAATTACAATTAATTTAAATATATCAGAATCACAATATTAAGTGGTTAAATATAAAGCGAAATTAATATAATGTATTAATATTTGCAATAAGTGTAATATCATCAAGTGTCACCAACTAGAAGTTTAAAAAAATGTATTTGAACTTGAATGGATACAAATTTGGACAAGATATATAAATTTGTGAGAGTGTGAACTAATAAAGGAATTGAAATACCTATTTTGTACTGTTGTTTAAATACACAACAAAAGTTACAACTGTTAAAATTAATAAATATTAAAAAACAAACTGTAAGTTAGCGTGGCTGGGATAAAAATAAACAATTAAGAAATAAACATCCTCAAAACATTGTTTTAGCAGTACAAATTTTATTTTAGCGAGAAAAATTGGAAGTTGTTATCGTGACAGGGCAAAGAGGTTTGATAAACTGAAAAAGGAAAAATGACAAAGTAATGCCAAAGGGAAGTGGGACTAATTGGAAGTTGGAGATAAAAACCCTTGAAATGCCGAGATAAGGGTGAAAAGGTTTTTGTGCACCCTAATCTTCAGGGGAATAAATGTCTTTCGACATTAAAACTGTTGCTAAATTTTAACGTTCCAAAGGTTAGCGTAAAACAAACAAAACATTTACGTTTAGCTAGGATATGTGTTATTCGTAATCATATGAAAGGTTATTGATGGTTCAATTTTGTTGTTTTATCATTGATTTTGTTATTAATAAGTTAATCATGGTAATTTCAATTTTGTTATTTTATCATTGATTTTGTTATCAATACGTTATTCATGCTAATTCAATTTTGTATAATCATTGATTTTATTATCAATAAATTATTTATGCTAATCTCAATTGTGTTCTCAAGAGGCCTAGTTGTATAAACGAGTTTCTCATGTAAAAGTTTCTCCCTGTAATAAAAAGTTGTTTTAAAAAAAACGAAGAAACGAAATATATTTTTTTTAACAAAATGGTTTTCAAATATGTATTCAATATGAATTGTTTTTTTGGTCTCACAACTTTGTATAATTATTACAGTTCTTTCTGGTTCATCAATTGTCTATTGTCAATTGTTTATTGTTCTTGTTGTTCATTGTTATTCCCGTGCCTCTATTTAATTGACTATTCTTTCAAAGAGAATACACAAAATATAATTCACTAATTAAATCTTTCTTTATAATTGTATATCTCTTAATTTTAAGTCTCTGCGTTGTGTATCCTGTTATTACAATCTTTACGTAAATCCCTAACTCGCAGTATGGTGTGTTTTGTCCCGTAATGTTATAAATCCTTAATTTACCTCCCCTTAGATATGTATTAATAAGAGTCCTTTGTATTGTACTATACATTTCTTAAAATATACGCAGCATTTACAATATTCTTAGCTCGTGTATCAACCAGAGTACTTAGTATTTTGTTGTTATGATATATTTTTCGCCATTGTGTTTCTTTGGTGCGGATTTATAAAACGTTTCCAATTATTCAAGACTAGTTGGAAAATGTTAATATTAAAACTCATCAATTCATTCTTAGTAATTGAGGTTTGGTTAGCCTACGTTGGGTTGGATAGGGTTAGGTTAGGTTTGGTTAGATTGGGTTTGATAGGGTTAGGTTAAGTTGGGTTAAGTAAGGTTAGATTAGATTGGGTTAGGTAGGGTTAAGTTAGGTTAGACTAGATTGGGTAGGTAGGGATAGGTTATGGTAAGTTAGGTTAGACTCTCTTCATCTATAGCATACTGTGCATGGGTAATAGAATAGAAAAAGGGAAATGTTAGTTGAAACAACTACTTATCTACCTTCTCCCAAATTCATTGTGTTTCTAACTGTCTCCACAGTGGAACTGAAATATACGCGCATACGTCTTCTCTTTTATTGTACACTAAAAAGATTCAGTTGAAGGATAGCTTCTTCAGAGAAACGCTCAGTAATTAGTTTTGAGCACCGGATTTTAAATTTATTACTGCGATAGCTTTCAAATAGTTTATTGTTACAATATTGTGAGATATTAATTTTTTGTTAATTTCCTACGGCTATTCAGTTTGCTATGCTCTTTGTATAAGGTTTTCTGTGACAATTTTGTAGCTGAGAAAATGATTTTATTTATGCAGAGAAAACTATAGAGGTTTGTTTCCTATGCAAACATATATTACTATTACGAATTGCATAATTTTTATTTGAAATTATCGAGCCCGAAAGATCATAACAATAAAAAAAAAAAATATAAATAGCCAATGAGTTTAACACATAGTCTAAAATTTTTACAATTTAATTTTTGATTTCTAAAGGTGGTAATATCGAGCCTTGTTGCTCCCAAAATGTACAGTTCGATGCGAAATTGTTTTCAAAAACTGTTTCTGAAACATCAAACGACATGACTCACTTGAAACGATTCTAGAAATGTTACTTTTCTGTAATGCATCACGTTGTGTTAAAACTAAAAGGTTAAATAGGTCTCGATAAATTACCTAAAGAAATTGAGGCCTCGATTTAAAGCCCTAAATTGGATTTAGACGCGTTGGGATTGCTTTGTAATAGGATTCCCATCTCATCACGGGTAATTTCTTCTGGCGGACAACTTATGCCGGGGGAATTCAATTGGGGATCGATACTTGGAACAGTTCTGGTTTCAAATCATAATCTACTGGGACATGTTCCCGAAACAATTTATTATTGGAAAATTGACTTTTACCGTATATACATATGGCCACACACACACACACACACACACACACACACACACACACACACACACACACACACACACACACACACACACACACACACACACACACACACACACACACACACACACACACACACACACACACACACACACACACACACACACCCACACACCCACACACACACTATAACGGTTTAAACAATTGGAAACGTATAAATAAGAAAAATTAAATATGTAAACATTTTTAATTTTGAATATTTATAAGAAAATAATTTGAATGAGACTCGATGTAATTTCTCAGTGACAAAGGCCGTGTTTAATCATGTCAAACGCTAATTTCCACGAAGAAATACCATGAATATTTGATTTTGATCAGCGAAAGGAATCTGAGAGAATTTAGATATGAAACAATAGTTAAATTGCACCAAAACAAAGTAAGAGGAATTTAAGTAAAATCTGATCATTTGTTCATAAACATGAAGGGAGAGATGTTGAATGCCAGTCGTTTAAAGGGGAGTCAGGAATTTCAAAAGCTACTAGCTGGAGGAACGCTAACCAAGGCTAAGGCAGTCGGGAAACAACAAGGAAGAAAGTACGATATCGGGCTCGGAATTTTTTTTGACCTGTGAGTGATAGACAGACGATGTGCTGCTAAAGGCAAGTAGTGACGCCGAAATGCAGAACTCGGAGTAAGTTGTAGAGTTACACCCTCTAAAACTAAACATATAATGTCGGTGTTCAAAGTGCTTTTTGTTTCCAATATTTTATTATTACGCGTCGCGCATTATTACGTGAACACTAAATTATAAAAATAAATTTGAACGTTTTTGTTCAATATTGCATATTTTTGAAGGTCTTTATATATTTTTCTCATGATAAATCATTACCGGTTGGATTATTGAGTTTTTAAATGCATTACAGGTTAGAAAATAAGTAACATTAAATTATTAGTAAATAATTTCAATACTTTGAAAATTTAAATTTTAATGTTGAATATCAAAATACTTTTTTTATATATAATTAAATAAGAAGTTAAATTCCTGTACTAGTTAATATTTTTTATAAATAAAAATAATAGTTTTAACTAACTTAAGACTAAGAGTTAAATTTATTTTTTACTAAACAAGTTTCTTAAATAATTATACAAACTGGTCAATAATCTGTGTGATGTCTTTAAATGAAATTTTCACCGAGATATAGTGACTCAAAGGGTTAAATATCAGTAAGTCAGTAATATCAGTAATATCAAAGTCCAGTGACTTGTTCTCTGGCAGAATTTGGCAAGCAGCGGTACTGGTTCTGGCTAGTGTCAGATCTGCTTGTTTCAAAGACCGTGACACACACACACACACACACTCCTACACATTTACACATTAAGACAGACTCATACGCACACACTCACACACATATATAATTCTGACTTTGATAAACCAATTAAGAACTGATTTAATATAATTATGCGTAGATGTTTTTAAAATTTATAGATTTAATTAGTGTACATTAAGACCTATTTAATGATGAGGTTTACGGGCGACTATCCATCTCAAAAACATATTGCAGTCAGCTACCACAGCCCAACTTTTACGCCCTGATTCACTTAATATATTTCAGCTTACACCTGCAAGTCACAGATTCATTGCTAGATCGTTTTACTTGAAGACATGATCATACTGACAGTGTCTATGTCACTACAGCTCACATGTTTACCTGATGTAAGTAGATATAGTCGCCACAGCAGTAAGTCACAGATTCATTGCTAGATCGTTTTACTTGAAGACATGATCATACTGACAGTGTCTATGTCACTACAGCTCACATGTTTACCTGATGTAAGTAGTTATAGTCGCCACAGCAGTAAGTCACAGATTCATTGCTAGATCGTTTTACTTGAAGACATGATCATACTGACAGTGTCTATGTCACTACAGCTCACATGTTTACCTGATGTAAGTAGATATAGTCGCCACAGCAGTAAGTCACAGATTCATTGCTAGATCGTTTTACTTGAAGACATGATCATACTGTCAGTGTCTTTGTCACTACAGCTCACATGTTTACCTGATGTAAGTAGTTATAGTCGCCACAGCAGTAAGTCACAGATTCATTGCTAGATCGTTTTACTTAAAGACATGATCATACTGACTGCGTCTATGTCACTACAGCTCACATGTTTACATGATGTAAGTAGATATAGTCGCCACAGCAGCAAGTCACAGATTCATTGCTAGATCGTTTTACTTGAAGACATGATCATACTGACTGTGTCTATGTCACTACAGCTCACATGTTTACCTGATGTGAGTAGTTATAGTTGCCACAGCAGTAAGTCACAAGCCATTGGCATATAGTTTTATTGGAAAACTAGATCATACTGACAGTGTCTATGTCACTACAGCTCACACGTTTACCTGCTGTAAGTAGATATAGTCGCCACAGCAGTAAGTCACAGAGCCATTGGCATATAGTTTTATTGGAAAACTGGATCATACTGACAGTGTCTATGTCACTACAGCTCACAAGTTAACCTGATGTAAGTAGATATAGTCGCCAAAGAAGTAAGTCACAGAGCCATTGGCATATAGTTTTATTGGAAAACTGGATCACACTGACAGTGTCTATGTCACTACAGCTCACAAGTTTATCTGATGTAAGTAGATATAGTCGCCACAGCAGTAAGTCACAGAGCCATTGGCATATAGTTTTATTGGAAAACTGGATCATACTGACAGTGTCTATGTCACTACAGCTCACATGTTTACCTGATGTAAGTAGATCTAGTCACCACAGCAGTAAGTCACAGAGCCATTGGCATATAGTTTTATTGGAAAACTGGATCATACTGACAGTATCTATGTCACTACAGCTCACATGTTTACTTGATGTAAGTAGATATAGTCGCCACAGCAATAAGTCACAGATTCATTGATAGATCATTTTACTTGAAGACATGATCATACTGACAGTGTCTATGTCACTACAGCTCACATGTGTACCTGATGTAAGTAGATATAGTCGCCACAGCAGCAAGTTACAGATTCATTGCTAGATCGTTTTACTTGAAGACATGATCATACTGACTGTGTCTATGTCACTACAGCTCACATGTTTACCTGATGTAAGTAGTTATAGTCGCCACAGCAGTAAGTCACAGATTCATTGCTAGATCGTTTTACTTAAAGACATGATCATACTGACTGCGTCTATGTCACTACAGCTCACATGTTTACCTGATGTCAGTAGATATAGTCGCCACAGCAGCAAGTCACAGATTCATTGCTAGATCGTTTTACTTGAAGACATGATCATACTGACTGTGTCTATGTCACTACAGCTCACATGTTTACCTGATGTGAGTAGTTATAGTCGCCACAGCAGTAAGTCACAGAGCCATTGGCATATAGTTTTATTGGAAAACTGGATCATACTGACAGTGTCTATGTCACTACAGCTCACATGTTTACCTGATGTAAGTAGATATAGTCGCCACAGCAGTAAGTCACAGAGCAATTGGCATATAGTTTTATTGGAAAACTGGATCATACTGACAGTGTCTATGTCACTACAGCTCACAAGTTTACCTGATGTAAGTAGATATAGTCGCCACAGCAGTAAGTCACAGAGCCATTGGCATATAGTTTTATTGGAAAACTGGATCATACTGACAGTGTCTATGTCACTACAGCTCACAAGTTTACCTGATGTAAGTAGATATAGTCGCCACAGCAGTAAGTCGCAGAACCATTGGCATATAGTTTTATTGGAAAACTGGATCATACTGACAGTGTCTATGTCACTACAGCTCACATGTTTACCTGATGTAAGTACATATAGTCGCCACAGCAGCAAGTTACAGATTCATTGCTAGATCGTTTTACTTGAAGACATGATCATACTGACTGTGTCTATGTCACTACAGCTCACATGTTTACCTGATGTCAGTAGATATAGTCGCCACAGCAGCAAGTCACAGATTCATTGCTAGATCGTTTTACTTGAAGACATGATCATACTGACTGTGTCTATGTCACTACAGCTCACATGTTTACCTGATGTGAGTAGTTATAGTCGCCACAGCAGTAAGTCACAGAGCCATTGGCATATAGTTTTATTGGAAAACTGGATCATACTGACAGTGTCTATGTCACTACAGCTCACATGTTTACCTGATGTAAGTAGATATAGTCGCCACAGCAGTAAGTCACAGAGCAATTGGCATATAGTTTTATTGGAAAACTGGATCATACTGACAGTGTCTATGTCACTACAGCTCACAAGTTTACCTGATGTAAGTAGATATAGTCGCCACAGCAGTAAGTCACAGAGCCATTGGCATATAGTTTTATTGGAAAACTGGATCATACTGACAGTGTCTATGTCACTACAGCTCACAAGTTTACCTGATGTAAGTAGATATAGTCGCCACAGCAGTAAGTCGCAGAGCCATTGGCATATAGTTTTATTGGAAAACTGGATCATACTGACAGTGTCTATGTCACTACAGCTCACATGTTTACCTGATGTAAGTAGATATAGTCGCCACAGCAGCAAGTTACAGATTCATTGCTAGATCGTTTTACTTGAAGACATGATCATACTGACTGTGTCTATGTCACTACAGCTCACATGTTTACCTGATGTAAGTAGTTATAGTCGCCACAGCAGTAAGTCACAGATTCATTGCTAGATCGTTTTACTTAAAGACATGATCATACTGACTGCGTCTATGTCACTACAGCTCACATGTTTACCTGATGTCAGTAGATATAGTCGCCACAGCAGCAAGTCACAGATTCATTGCTAGATCGTTTTACTTGAAGACATGATCATACTGACTGTGTCTATGTCAATACAGCTCACATGTTTACCTGATGTGAGTAGTTATAGTCGCCACAGCAGTAAGTCACAGAGCCATTGGCATATAGTTTTATTGGAAAACTGGATCATACTGACAGTGTCTATGTCACTACAGCTCACAAGTTTACCTGATGTAAGTAGATATAGTCGCCACAGCAGTAAGTCACAGAGCAATTGGCATATAGTTTTATTGGAAAACTGGATCATACTGACAGTGTCTATGTCACTACAGCTCACAAGTTTACCTGATGTAAGTAGATATAGTTGCCACAGCAGTAAGTCACAGAGCAATTGGCATATAGTTTTATTGGAAAACTGGATCATACTGACAGTGTCTATGTCACTACAGCTCACATGTTTACCTGATGTAAGTAGTTATAGTCGCCACAGCAGTAAGTCACAGATTCATTGCTAGATCGTTTTACTTGAAGACATGATCATACTGACAGTGTCTATGTCACTACAGCTCACATGTTTACCTGATGTAAGTAGATATAGTCGCCACAGCAGTAAGTCACAGAGCCATTATCATATAGTTTTATTGGAAAACTGGATCATACTGACAGTGTCTATGTCACTACAGCTCACAAGTTTACCTGATGTAAGTAGATATAGTCGCCACAGCAGTAAGTCACAGAGCCATTGGCATATAGTTTTATTGGAAAACTGGATCATACTGACAGTGTCTATGTCACTACAGCTCACAAGTTTACCTGATGTAAGTAGATATAGTCGCCACAGCAGTAAGTCACAGAGCCATTGGCATATAGTTTTATTGGAAAACTGGATCATACTGACAGTGTCTATGTCACTACAGCTCACAAGTTTACCTGATGTAAGTAGATATAGTCGCCACAGCAGTAAGTCACAGAGCCATTGGCATATAGTTTTATTGGAAAACTGGATCATACTGACAGTGTCTATGTCACTACAGCTCACAT
>JBAIZL010000005.1:218971406-218981406 GCA_036971475.1 Prosapia bicincta
TTTTATTAAATAATTACAGTTAATATAAATTAAATACCATGATATATCCGTTAAAACACTTGTTCTAGCACATAACAACATAAAATCAGCTATTTTATGAAATTGTATGTTATCACTTATTTTAAGCTGAATAACTATATTGCATAACTTGCCCCTTTAGTGAAAGGGTTTCTACCACATAAAGGGAAAATGATTTCTTTATATTTAATTAATTCAATAATGTTTGAGAACACTGTAACATCAAATGTTGTCCATTGGAAGCTTAAAAAAATGTATTTGAACTTGAATGGACGTACAAAAAGTATTTCATTATTGATTCAAAATTTAACAAGATATATATAGTGGGCCTATAAAAAATGTATTGGCTTCACCTGTTTAGTGACTATTTAGTAGTTTCACTTATGATAACGACATAAGACAATGAAACGTGTATGTGAATAAGGAGTTCATGATTATGATTGTGTATATATTTATTCAATGGTTAAATATATTAGTTTTTAGGTGAAATCATTACTATTTAACAAGGAATAATTTATTTTATCCAATAACTTTGTTTATATGTTATTGTAACGGGCTAGTAAATCCATCAGTGTTATCAGGCAATAAATTCTAATTAGTTACTTGGATTAGTCTGTTGGATATTGTGGAGGGAATGTGTTATTTATGTGTTTCATTTATAACAGTTTACTGCTTTAAACGGACAGGATCCTAGGCTTGGGACAGCTATAACGTTTCTGTATAAGCGAAGTGTATACTAAGAAATGCAATTGTATCGTGTGTTATAATAAGGCGTTGTTTGTCGTTATTTCGTTTTTTAAGGAAAATGCGGATTAACGAGGTGTATAGTTTCGTTTTGTGTTACCACCAAACAGCCGATAAATGTAAACGAGACAAGTTAGTTTCCATAGTTACCGTGCGGGAGCAGCATTCCGCATTACTCCGTTTATGAGCAGCTGTTGCCACAAACCTGATTTCTCCGGACGTTTTAAAAATTAATTTAAGGTAGAGTCGCATAAGTAGAGTCACGTAAGGAATGTCTGCAGGAAAACTGCAAGAGACGTCATGTGATCAATCTCACCAGCAAATTAGCCAGAAAACACAACGTGGAAATAACATTTTCATTAAAAACTACTACTCTACGTATATCTTTTGATATATATATATATATATATATATATATATATATATATATATATATATATATAGTAAGTATGCACTCCGTCCATAGTTCAAGTTCGAGTAGGGTTATTTGTAAAAAATTATTTCTAAAGAGGAAATATTCTAAATTTTAATTTGGGGAATAGCTCAACTAATAAACCCTTCTAAGGCGGTGAGTAACTGAGGTTATTTCGAATAAAATGGAAAACTGGCAAACAGGACGTTGTGTGTGTTGTCAAACTCAGAACTACATCTTCGTAACCAACAGATCTTGAAAAGCAAAGTCAGATGAAAAATAAAAACTTGTTATTATAAATTATTAGGCCTACACTGTTTATCCTATCATTTTGTCAGCTATAATAGTGTTTAGTAACTTTTTAAAATAGTTTAATGAAATACAAATATATCTTCAGTTTTTGTAGTCTACCATCCTTATTTACTGTTTCTTTTAGTATTTTTTTCACTTTATCCTGTTTTATCATTTTCAGTGTAAATGTTAACCAGAAAAAACTAAATCAATTCCTACTTGGATCAACAAAGAAAAAACTTTATTTTACTTACTTTTATTAAATAATTACAATTAATATAAATAATATCACATAACCTATGCTTTAAACAGCTGTTCTACCACACAAACTATAACATAAATTCAGCTTTAATTAAATAATACTTAACTAAGTAAGAGAATGCGTTTTGAAACAATCGTTCCTTTATAAAGCAAAGCCTCTACTCTAGCCAGTACTTCCTAGGCAGTAGAGGCTTTGCTTCGTAAAAGGAATGATTGTTTCGAAACGCGTCAGCAATTAAGCCCTTACGTATTCACTAATTTAAGTATTGTTTCATTAAAGTTTAATCAGTGAATTCAAGAGGATTACAACAAGCAGCTATAAATTCAGCTGTTTTATGAAATCTTTTGTTATCACTTATTTTAAGTGCATTCTAATATACAATATATTTTGTATATTGTTTGAAATGTGATGGAAAATAATTGTAGATTGTTGAGTGTTGCCTAGCAACCAAAATTTGGTGTGAATTTAATGAAATGTATTAGGATAAGACAAGATTATATTTAATGCTATTTTGGCAACTAAAAATTTTATGGTATAAAACTAAAAAAAATGTCTGTTGTAAATTGGTGTTATTTACAACAATGTACTACATTTTTAACATGTACTAATAGCATCGGGTTTTCCAAATATTTTCTAATGTAGGTGACTTGTGTCTCTGAATGTTTGTGTTTTGGTTATTTCTCTAAACATTTCTACAAAGTCTAGAGTCTATATAAAGTCCATAAGTTTATATCTGAATAACGCATTATGTTTGCCTTAGCACATGAAAACCGAAACAATAAATGTATTATTACACTTTAAATTCTAAAACTAGAAAAATTAACTTTAATTTAATAATATACAGTTCTATAATGTTTATTATACTCGTGTGAGTTTAGCAGTGTCTTATTATTTTAAATGCAGGAGCAGGTTATACTTAAAATTTCGCCAGTTATTACTTCAGCAGTACAAATTGTTGTAATCTTACGACGATAAGGCTCTGACTTCGTAAAAGGGTACAATAGCATTTCCGCTCGAATTAGCCGAAGCAAGTAACAAAAGGGTTTAGAGAGTAATTAATGCAATTAGACTTTAATATTATTTATTGTAGCATTGTTAAGTGGCGCTCTCTCTCTCTTTCTCTCTCAGACCTAATATAATTTCTCTTTAATCTAATTGCCTTAAAATGTTACAATGATATTATAAATTTTAAGGCAGTATTAAAGGCAATACTAGAATTTTTAAAGCACATTGATCCAGTTTTGTAAATAAATTAAATTGAAATTCAGATGTTAAGGCAAACAAAATTCATCAGATAATATAAAGTGGTATTTTTTGCAACAAAATTTATGATAGACGTATGAAACGTCTGTGTTGTTTAAGCAGTATGATTCAGGTTCCATAGGTGTATCCCTCTCTCTCTCTCTCTCTCTCTCTCTCTCTCTCTCTCTCTCTCTCTCTCTCTCTCTCTCTCTCTCTCTCTTTGTCTTACTCTTAATCACTCTTTGTCTCTCTCTCACTCTTTTGCTTTCCCTCCCTCTCTCTCCTTCTCTCTCTCTCTCTTTCTGTCTGTCTCTCTCTCATTCCCTCCTATTCTCTCTCTCTCTCTCTTTCTCACTCACTCTCACGTTCTGAGGCATTATAATCAAATTACCTAAAAATGTTAAGTCAGTAATATTAATTTTAAACCAGTAGTTATAGGCAATACATGTATTTTTAAAATAGTGTGGCAGTTCTTAAAAATAATTAAATAAACATTCAGAGCCTAAGTATTCAATATACACCAGATATTATGATATGCAATATTTTTACAATAGGTCTACATATAATAGGCCTCCAAGAAAAGTATGTTTAAACAGTAAAATTTATGTACCACCGATGTTTCGTACAAATTTAAAAACAAAATTATTTTGATATATTTTTCAAAATCACACCCTATGTTAATGGCATTTAAAAAAAATGTATCCATTTATTGTTTTCTATACCTTGGTCTATATTCAGGTAATTTACTTTGTAAATTTATATATATAATTTAGAAAAACATGTAATCGTATATTACACGAATATATTTTCTTTTTAACTTTGAAATGTTTTCTTTTTGAAACAAAAAAAATAATCTACATGCTCAATACCTATACAGTACAGTAGATGCTAAATTTCTTATATTTTTCAGATAGCACTATTTACTTTCGTTTCGGAAAGTGACTTTTCCGAGACATTATACTCTACCAGATAAGAACGGAACACTGTCACAGAACTAACAAAATTATAGAAATTACCAAAACGGAAATTTGTTATTATTTTACAATTAAAATTCTAATTATTCATTAAGGTATAGTCTGCGTTCAATAAATTTTTCAGTTACACATCTATTCCTTATTACGGAATATTTTATATTCGCTTTTTTCATCTTTTTCGCTCAAATACAAATTTCGTCTACAGTTTAATTTGGTTTTATTGTGATATTTTTTGTTGAACGTTTATTCAAAGAAATCAAGGAAGAAATTAACAGTTAATTAAACGTTTCCAAACATAAATTGATGACGATGTAAAGCTTCATTCATCAACTTTTACGTACCGTAACGTAAAAGTGTAAAGTAGAAACACTGAAATACACTTTGTAGTTTTTTGTCAGTAAATATCTAAATATACCATGTGATAAATTAACAAACGTGTTATCTATTTTACATGTAATCCAGCTAGAAGCTTCCGTTTCTATGAAGTAAAATGATTGGTTAAAACATATTTCTGCAACCACTTGGAAGCTTGTATATTTATAGAGCTTCCTCTCCCAGATAGTTCCCTCCAAAGTAACGAGAATGGGTTGGTTTTAGAAATTAATTAAAATGTTTACTTTCCGTCCGTCTACTTCGTTCTTTTATTGCACTTTACAAGACTTTTTTTTTTAATTTACTCAAAGCTAATTACAATTTACATTGTTTGTAAAGTAATAAATTTTTAATAAAGAACATTTTATATTTTGCATTAATATTTACAAGACAGTAAAATATGGGATACAACAAAAAGTTTTTTTACAGTTTCTTCTATATATATGGTTCTATTAGTTCAAACTCTTCTTATGTATATATATATATATATATATATATATATATATATATATATATATATATATATATATATATATATATATATATATTAAAACAACATAGGTTATTCAAATACAAGAATCTTTATTATTTTATATCCAAAGCTTTTCGTTGGCAAACAGTACCAACATCATCAGGAATGAAAATTACAATAATGCAAGCTATAGGCCTCATCATTACTAGAGGCCTATAGCTTACATTATTGTAATTTTCATCCCTGATGATGTTGGTACTGTTTGCCAACGAAAAGCTTTGGATATAAAATAATAAAGATTCTTGTATTTGAATACCGTATGTTGTTTTAAATTATTAAAAAAGAAAACGTATTATATATATATATATATATATATATATATATATATATATATATATATATATATATATAGGCCTATATATATATATATATATATATATATATATATATATATATATATATATATATACATGATGAATTATACAAAATAGTATATTTTATATATTTTAAAGTAAATAATATCAATAAAGTTTGTTTAAAGTCGATTCCAACTTTGATTAATTAGGGAAAATTTTATTTTAGTCCCTTTTTATTAAATAATTACAACAATATACATAAAGTAACATAAACTACAGTTAAAGTTGGTGTCCTACCACACAACCTATAAATAAAATCGGCTATTTCATGAAATCATATTTTATCACTTATTTTAAGCCAAATGAGACAAGCTAGCTATATTGCATACCTTGCCCTTTTTTTGAAAAGCTTTTCTCCTTATAAAAATAAAATTATTTTATTTTAAATTTCATTAATCAACCGTCATAACGTGAAGTATCATCCAGTACAAGTATAAAAAATTTATTTTAATTGAATAAATAAACATATAAAATATGTTAATGAATAAAACGTATTTGATTTGCGATTGAAAGTTTGAACCATATATATATATATATATATATATATATATATATATATATATATATATATATATATATATACATAAGAAGAGTTTGAACTAATAGAACCATATATATAGAAGAAACTGTAAAAAAACTTTTATTGTATCCCATATTTTACTGTCTTGTAAATATTAATGCAAAATATAAAATGTTCTTTATTAAAAATTTATTACTTTACAAACAATGTAAATTGTAATTAGCTTTGAGTAAATTAAAAAAAAAAAGTCTTGTAAAGTGCAATAAAAGAACGAAGTAGACGGACGGAAAGTAAACATTTTAATTAATTTCTAAAACCAACCCATTCTCGTTACTTTGGAGGGAACTATCTGGGAGAGGAAGCTCTATAAATATACAAGCTTCCAAGTGGTTGCAGAAATATGTTTTAACCAATCATTTTACTTCATAGAAACGGAAGCTTCTAGCTGGATTACATGTAAAATAGATAACACGTTTGTTAATTTATCACATGGTATATTTAGATATTTACTGACAAAAAACTACAAAGTGTATTTCAGTGTTTCTACTTTACACTTTTACGTTACGGTACGTAAAAGTTGATGAATGAAGCTTTACATCGTCATCAATTTATGTTTGGAAACGTTTAATTAACTGTTAATTTCTTCCTTGATTTCTTTGAATAAACGTTCAACAAAAAATATCACAATAAAACCAAATTAAACTGTAGAAGAAATTTGTATTTGAGCGAAAAAGATGAAAAAAGCGAATATAAAATATTCCGTAATAAGGAATAGATGTGTAACTGAAAAATTTATTGAACGCAGACTATACCTTAATGAATAATTAGAATTTTAATTGTAAAATAATAACAAATTTCCGTTTTGGTAATTTCTATAATTTTGTTAGTTCTGTGACAGTGTTCTGTTCTTATCTGGTAGAGTATAATGTCTCGGAAAAGTCACTTTCCGAAACGAAAGTAAATAGTGCTATCTGAAAAATATAAGAAATTTAGCATCTACTGTACTGTATAGGTATTGAGCATGTAGATTATTTTTTTTGTTTCAAAAAGAAAACATTTCAAAGTTAAAAAGAAAATATATTCGTGTAATATACGATTACATGTTTTTCTAAATTATATATATAAATTTACAAAGTAAATTACCTGAATATAGACCAAGGTATAGAAAACAATAAATGGATACATTTTTTTTAAATGCCATTAACATAGGGTGTGATTTTGAAAAATATATCAAAATAATTTTGTTTTTAAATTTGTACGAAACATCGGTGGTACATAAATTTTACTGTTTAAACATACTTTTCTTGGAGGCCTATTATATGTAGACCTATTGTAAAAATATTGCATATCATAATATCTGGTGTATATTGAATACTTAGGCTCTGAATGTTTATTTAATTATTTTTAAGAACTGCCACACTATTTTAAAAATACATGTATTGCCTATAACTACTGGTTTAAAATTAATATTACTGACTTAACATTTTTAGGTAATTTGATTATAATGCCTCAGAACGTGAGAGTGAGTGAGAAAGAGAGAGAGAGAGAGAATAGGAGGGAATGAGAGAGAGACAGACAGAAAGAGAGAGAGAGAGAAGGAGAGAGAGGGAGGGAAAGCAAAAGAGTGAGAGAGAGACAAAGAGTGATTAAGAGTAAGACAAAGAGAGAGAGAGAGAGAGAGAGAGAGAGAGAGAGAGAGAGAGAGAGAGAGAGAGAGGGATACACCTATGGAACCTGAATCATACTGCTTAAACAACACAGACGTTTCATACGTCTATCATAAATTTTGTTGCAAAAAATACCACTTTATATTATCTGATGAATTTTGTTTGCCTTAACATCTGAATTTCAATTTAATTTATTTACAAAACTGGATCAATGTGCTTTAAAAATTCTAGTATTGCCTTTAATACTGCCTTAAAATTTATAATATCATTGTAACATTTTAAGGCAATTAGATTAAAGAGAAATTATATTAGGTCTGAGAGAGAAAGAGAGAGAGAGCGCCACTTAACAATGCTACAATAAATAATATTAAAGTCTAATTGCATTAATTACTCTCTAAACCCTTTTGTTACTTGCTTCGGCTAATTCGAGCGGAAATGCTATTGTACCCTTTTACGAAGTCAGAGCCTTATCGTCGTAAGATTACAACAATTTGTACTGCTGAAGTAATAACTGGCGAAATTTTAAGTATAACCTGCTCCTGCATTTAAAATAATAAGACACTGCTAAACTCACACGAGTATAATAAACATTATAGAACTGTATATTATTAAATTAAAGTTAATTTTTCTAGTTTTAGAATTTAAAGTGTAATAATACATTTATTGTTTCGGTTTTCATGTGCTAAGGCAAACATAATGCGTTATTCAGATATAAACTTATGGACTTTATATAGACTCTAGACTTTGTAGAAATGTTTAGAGAAATAACCAAAACACAAACATTCAGAGACACAAGTCACCTACATTAGAAAATATTTGGAAAACCCGATGCTATTAGTACATGTTAAAAATGTAGTACATTGTTGTAAATAACACCAATTTACAACAGACATTTTTTTTAGTTTTATACCATAAAATTTTTAGTTGCCAAAATAGCATTAAATATAATCTTGTCTTATCCTAATACATTTCATTAAATTCACACCAAATTTTGGTTGCTAGGCAACACTCAACAATCTACAATTATTTTCCATCACATTTCAAACAATATACAAAATATATTGTATATTAGAATGCACTTAAAATAAGTGATAACAAAAGATTTCATAAAACAGCTGAATTTATAGCTGCTTGTTGTAATCCTCTTGAATTCACTGATTAAACTTTAATGAAACAATACTTAAATTAGTGAATACGTAAGGGCTTAATTGCTGACGCGTTTCGAAACAATCATTCCTTTTACGAAGCAAAGCCTCTACTGCCTAGGAAGTACTGGCTAGAGTAGAGGCTTTGCTTTATAAAGGAACGATTGTTTCAAAACGCATTCTCTTACTTAGTTAAGTATTATTTAATTAAAGCTGAATTTATGTTATAGTTTGTGTGGTAGAACAGCTGTTTAAAGCATAGGTTATGTGATATTATTTATATTAATTGTAATTATTTAATAAAAGTAAGTAAAATAAAGTTTTTTCTTTGTTGATCCAAGTAGGAATTGATTTAGTTTTTTCTGGTTAACATTTACACTGAAAATGATAAAACAGGATAAAGTGAAAAAAATACTAAAAGAAACAGTAAATAAGGATGGTAGACTACAAAAACTGAAGATATATTTGTATTTCATTAAACTATTTTAAAAAGTTACTAAACACTATTATAGCTGACAAAATGATAGGATAAACAGTGTAGGCCTAATAATTTATAATAACAAGTTTTTATTTTTCATCTGACTTTGCTTTTCAAGATCTGTTGGTTACGAAGATGTAGTTCTGAGTTTGACAACACACACAACGTCCTGTTTGCCAGTTTTCCATTTTATTCGAAATAACCTCAGTTACTCACCGCCTTAGAAGGGTTTATTAGTTGAGCTATTCCCCAAATTAAAATTTAGAATATTTCCTCTTTAGAAATAATTTTTTACAAATAACCCTACTCGAACTTGAACTATGGACGGAGTGCATACTTACTATATATATATATATATATATATATATATATATATATATATATATATATATCAAAAGATATACGTAGAGTAGTAGTTTTTAATGAAAATGTTATTTCCACGTTGTGTTTTCTGGCTAATTTGCTGGTGAGATTGATCACATGACGTCTCTTGCAGTTTTCCTGCAGACATTCCTTACGTGACTCTACTTATGCGACTCTACCTTAAATTAATTTTTAAAACGTCCGGAGAAATCAGGTTTGTGGCAACAGCTGCTCATAAACGGAGTAATGCGGAATGCTGCTCCCGCACGGTAACTATGGAAACTAACTTGTCTCGTTTACATTTATCGGCTGTTTGGTGGTAACACAAAACGAAACTATACACCTCGTTAATCCGCATTTTCCTTAAAAAACGAAATAACGACAAACAACGCCTTATTATAACACACGATACAATTGCATTTCTTAGTATACACTTCGCTTATACAGAAACGTTATAGCTGTCCCAAGCCTAGGATCCTGTCCGTTTAAAGCAGTAAACTGTTATAAATGAAACACATAAATAACACATTCCCTCCACAATATCCAACAGACTAATCCAAGTAACTAATTAGAATTTATTGCCTGATAACACTGATGGATTTACTAGCCCGTTACAATAACATA
>JBAIZL010000005.1:218986406-219011406 GCA_036971475.1 Prosapia bicincta
TCCAGTTTTAGAATAAAACTATATGCCAATGGCTCTGTGACTTACTGCTGTGGCGACTATATCTACTTACATCAGGTAAACTTGTGAGCTGTAGTGACATAGACACTGTAAGTATGATCCAGTTTTCCAATAAAACTATATGCCAATGGCTCTGTGACTTACTGTTGTGGCGACTATAACTACTTACATCAGGTAAACTTGTGAGCTGTAGTGACATAGACACTGTCAGTATGATCCAGTTTTCCAATAAAACTATATGCCAATGGCTCTGTGACTTACTGCTGTGGCGACTATATCTACTTACATCAGGTAAGCATGTGAGCTGTAGTGACATAGACACTGTCAGTATGATCCAGTTTTCCAATAAAACTATATGCCAATGGTTCTGTGACTTACTGCTGTGGCGACTATCTACTTACATCAGGTAAACATGTGAGCTGTAGTGACATAGACACTGTCAGTATGATCCAGTTTTCCAATAAAACTATATGCCAATGGCTCTGTGACTTACTGCTGTGGCGACTATATCTACTTAAATCAGGTAAACTTGTGAGCTGTAGTGACATAGACACTGTCAGTATGATCCAGTTTTCCAATAAAACTATATGCCAATGGCTCTGTGACTTACTGCTGTGGCGACTATATCTACTTACATCAGGTAAACTTGTGAGCTGTAGTGACATAGACACTGTCAGTATGATCCAGTTTTCCAATAAAACTATATGCCAATGGCTCTGTGACTTACTGCTGTGGCGACTATATCTACTTACATCAGGTAAACTTGTGAGCTGTAGTGACATAGACACTGTCAGTATGATCCAGTTTTCCAATAAAACTATATGATAATGGCTCTGTGACTTACTGCTGTGGCGACTATATCTACTTACATCAGGTAAACATGTGAGCTGTAGTGACATAGACACTGTCAGTATGATCATGTCTTCAAGTAAAACGATCTAGCAATGAATCTGTGACTTACTGCTGTGGCGACTATAACTACTTACATCAGGTAAACATGTGAGCTGTAGTGACATAGACACTGTCAGTATGATCCAGTTTTCCAATAAAACTATATGCCAATTGCTCTGTGACTTACTGCTGTGGCGACTATATCTACTTACATCAGGTAAACTTGTGAGCTGTAGTGACATAGACACTGTCAGTATGATCCAGTTTTCCAATAAAACTATATGCCAATTGCTCTGTGACTTACTGCTGTGGCGACTATATCTACTTACATCAGGTAAACATGTGAGCTGTAGTGACATAGACACTGTCAGTATGATCCATTTTTCCAATAAAACTATATGCCAATGGCTCTGTGACTTACTGCTGTGGCGACTATAACTACTCACATCAGGTAAACATGTGAGCTGTAGTGACATAGACACAGTCAGTATGATCATGTCTTCAAGTAAAACGATCTAGCAATGAATCTGTGACTTGCTGCTGTGGCGACTATATCTACTGACATCAGGTAAACATGTGAGCTGTAGTGACATAGACGCAGTCAGTATGATCATGTCTTTAAGTAAAACGATCTAGCAATGAATCTGTGACTTACTGCTGTGGCGACTATAACTACTTACATCAGGTAAACATGTGAGCTGTAGTGACATAGACACAGTCAGTATGATCATGTCTTCAAGTAAAACGATCTAGCAATGAATCTGTAACTTGCTGCTGTGGCGACTATATCTACTTACATCAGGTAAACATGTGAGCTGTAGTGACATAGACACTGTCAGTATGATCCAGTTTTCCAATAAAACTATATGCCAATGGCTCTGCGACTTACTGCTGTGGCGACTATATCTACTTACATCAGGTAAACTTGTGAGCTGTAGTGACATAGACACTGTCAGTATGATCCAGTTTTCCAATAAAACTATATGCCAATGGCTCTGTGACTTACTGCTGTGGCGACTATATCTACTTACATCAGGTAAACTTGTGAGCTGTAGTGACATAGACACTGTCAGTATGATCCAGTTTTCCAATAAAACTATATGCCAATTGCTCTGTGACTTACTGCTGTGGCGACTATATCTACTTACATCAGGTAAACATGTGAGCTGTAGTGACATAGACACTGTCAGTATGATCCAGTTTTCCAATAAAACTATATGCCAATTGCTCTGTGACTTACTGCTGTGGCGACTATAACTACTCACATCAGGTAAACATGTGAGCTGTAGTGACATAGACACAGTCAGTATGATCATGTCTTCAAGTAAAACGATCTAGCAATGAATCTGTGACTTGCTGCTGTGGCGACTATATCTACTGACATCAGGTAAACATGTGAGCTGTAGTGACATAGACACAGTCAGTATGATCATGTCTTCAAGTAAAACGATCTAGCAATGAATCTGTAACTTGCTGCTGTGGCGACTATATGTACTTACATCAGGTAAACATGTGAGCTGTAGTGACATAGACACTGTCAGTATGATCCAGTTTTCCAATAAAACTATATGCCAATGGCTCTGCGACTTACTGCTGTGGCGACTATATCTACTTACATCAGGTAAACTTGTGAGCTGTAGTGACATAGACACTGTCAGTATGATCCAGTTTTCCAATAAAACTATATGCCAATGGCTCTGTGACTTACTGCTGTGGCGACTATATCTACTTACATCAGGTAAACTTGTGAGCTGTAGTGACATAGACACTGTCAGTATGATCCAGTTTTCCAATAAAACTATATGCCAATTGCTCTGTGACTTACTGCTGTGGCGACTATATCTACTTACATCAGGTAAACATGTGAGCTGTAGTGACATAGACACTGTCAGTATGATCCAGTTTTCCAATAAAACTATATGCCAATGGCTCTGTGACTTACTGCTGTGGCGACTATAACTACTCACATCAGGTAAACATGTGAGCTGTAGTGACATAGACACAGTCAGTATGATCATGTCTTCAAGTAAAACGATCTAGCAATGAATCTGTGACTTGCTGCTGTGGCGACTATATCTACTGACATCAGGTAAACATGTGAGCTGTAGTGACATAGACGCAGTCAGTATGATCATGTCTTTAAGTAAAACGATCTAGCAATGGCTCTGTGACTTACTGCTGTGGCGACTATAACTACTCACATCAGGTAAACATGTGAGCTGTAGTGACATAGACACAGTCAGTATGATCATGTCTTCAAGTAAAACGATCTAGCAATGAATCTGTGACTTGCTGCTGTGGCGACTATATCTACTGACATCAGGTAAACATGTGAGCTGTAGTGACATAGACGCAGTCAGTATGATCATGTCTTTAAGTAAAACGATCTAGCAATGAATCTGTGACTTACTGCTGTGGCGACTATAACTACTTACATCAGGTAAACATGTGAGCTGTAGTGACATAGACACAGTCAGTATGATCATGTCTTCAAGTAAAACGATCTAGCAATGAATCTGTAACTTGCTGCTGTGGCGACTATATCTACTTACATCAGGTACACATGTGAGCTGTAGTGACATAGACACTGTCAGTATGATCATGTCTTCAAGTAAAATGATCTATCAATGAATCTGTGACTTATTGCTGTGGCGACTATATCTACTTACATCAAGTAAACATGTGAGCTGTAGTGACATAGATACTGTCAGTATGATCCAGTTTTCCAATAAAACTATATGCCAATGGCTCTGTGACTTACTGCTGTGGTGACTAGATCTACTTACATCAGGTAAACATGTGAGCTGTAGTGACATAGACACTGTCAGTATGATCCAGTTTTCCAATAAAACTATATGCCAATGGCTCTGTGACTTACTGCTGTGGCGACTATATCTACTTACATCAGATAAACTTGTGAGCTGTAGTGACATAGACACTGTCAGTGTGATCCAGTTTTCCAATAAAACTATATGCCAATGGCTCTGTGACTTACTTCTTTGGCGACTATATCTACTTACATCAGGTTAACTTGTGAGCTGTAGTGACATAGACACTGTCAGTATGATCCAGTTTTCCAATAAAACTATATGCCAATGGCTCTGTGACTTACTGCTGTGGCGACTATATCTACTTACAGCAGGTAAACGTGTGAGCTGTAGTGACATAGACACTGTCAGTATGATCTAGTTTTCCAATAAAACTATATGCCAATGGCTCTGTGACTTACTGCTGTGGCAACTATAACTACTCACATCAGGTAAACATGTGAGCTGTAGTGACATAGACACAGTCAGTATGATCATGTCTTCAAGTAAAACGATCTAGCAATGAATCTGTGACTTGCTGCTGTGGCGACTATATCTACTTACATCATGTAAACATGTGAGCTGTAGTGACATAGACGCAGTCAGTATGATCATGTCTTTAAGTAAAACGATCTAGCAATGAATCTGTGACTTACTGCTGTGGCGACTATAACTACTTACATCAGGTAAACATGTGAGCTGTAGTGACAAAGACACTGACAGTATGATCATGTCTTCAAGTAAAACGATCTAGCAATGAATCTGTGACTTACTGCTGTGGCGACTATATCTACTTACATCAGGTAAACATGTGAGCTGTAGTGACATAGACACTGTCAGTATGATCATGTCTTCAAGTAAAACGATCTAGCAATGAATCTGTGACTTACTGCTGTGGCGACTATAACTACTTACATCAGGTAAACATGTGAGCTGTAGTGACATAGACACTGTCAGTATGATCATGTCTTCAAGTAAAACGATCTAGCAATGAATCTGTGACTTACTGCTGTGGCGACTATATCTACTTACATCAGGTAAACATGTGAGCTGTAGTGACATAGACACTGTCAGTATGATCATGTCTTCAAGTAAAACGATCTAGCAATGAATCTGTGACTTGCAGGTGTAAGCTGAAATATATTAAGTGAATCAGGGCGTAAAAGTTGGGCTGTGGTAGCTGACTGCAATATGTTTTTGAGATGGATAGTCGCCCGTAAACCTCATCATTAAATAGGTCTTAATGTACACTAATTAAATCTATAAATTTTAAAAACATCTACGCATAATTATATTAAATCAGTTCTTAATTGGTTTATCAAAGTCAGAATTATATATGTGTGTGAGTGTGTGCGTATGAGTCTGTCTTAATGTGTAAATGTGTAGGAGTGTGTGTGTGTGTGTGTGTCACGGTCTTTGAAACAAGCAGATCTGACACTAGCCAGAACCAGTACCGCTGCTTGCCAAATTCTGCCAGAGAACAAGTCACTGGACTTTGATATTACTGATATTACTGACTTACTGATATTTAACCCTTTGAGTCACTATATCTCGGTGAAAATTTCATTTAAAGACATCACACAGATTATTGACCAGTTTGTATAATTATTTAAGAAACTTGTTTAGTAAAAAATAAATTTAACTCTTAGTCTTAAGTTAGTTAAAACTATTATTTTTATTTATAAAAAATATTAACTAGTACAGGAATTTAACTTCTTATTTAATTATATATAAAAAAAGTATTTTGATATTCAACATTAAAATTTAAATTTTCAAAGTATTGAAATTATTTACTAATAATTTAATGTTACTTATTTTCTAACCTGTAATGCATTTAAAAACTCAATAATCCAACCGGTAATGATTTATCATGAGAAAAATATATAAAGACCTTCAAAAATATGCAATATTGAACAAAAACGTTCAAATTTATTTTTATAATTTAGTGTTCACGTAATAATGCGCGACGCGTAATAATAAAATATTGGAAACAAAAAGCACTTTGAACACCGACATTATATGTTTAGTTTTAGAGGGTGTAACTCTACAACTTACTCCGAGTTCTGCATTTCGGCGTCACTACTTGCCTTTAGCAGCACATCGTCTGTCTATCACTCACAGGTCAAAAAAAATTCCGAGCCCGATATCGTACTTTCTTCCTTGTTGTTTCCCGACTGCCTTAGCCTTGGTTAGCGTTCCTCCAGCTAGTAGCTTTTGAAATTCCTGACTCCCCTTTAAACGACTGGCATTCAACATCTCTCCCTTCATGTTTATGAACAAATGATCAGATTTTACTTAAATTCCTCTTACTTTGTTTTGGTGCAATTTAACTATTGTTTCATATCTAAATTCTCTCAGATTCCTTTCGCTGATCAAAATCAAATATTCATGGTATTTCTTCGTGGAAATTAGCGTTTGACATGATTAAACACGGCCTTTGTCACTGAGAAATTACATCGAGTCTCATTCAAATTATTTTTTTATAAATATTCAAAATTAAAAATGTTTACATATTTAATTTTTCTTATTTATACGTTTCCAATTGTTTAAACCGTTATAGTGTGTGTGTGGGTGTGTGGGTGTGTGTGTGTGTGTGTGTGTGTGTGTGTGTGTGTGTGTGTGTGTGTGTGTGTGTGTGTGTGTGTGTGTGTGTGTGTGTGTGTGTGTGTGTGTGTGTGTGTGTGTGTGTGTGTGTGGCCATATGTATATACGGTAAAAGTCAATTTTCCAATAATAAATTGTTTCGGGAACATGTCCCAGTAGATTATGATTTGAAACCAGAACTGTTCCAAGTATCGATCCCCAATTGAATTCCCCCGGCATAAGTTGTCCGCCAGAAGAAATTACCCGTGATGAGATGGGAATCCTATTACAAAGCAATCCCAACGCGTCTAAATCCAATTTAGGGCTTTAAATCGAGGCCTCAATTTCTTTAGGTAATTTATCGAGACCTATTTAACCTTTTAGTTTTAACACAACGTGATGCATTACAGAAAAGTAACATTTCTAGAATCGTTTCAAGTGAGTCATGTCGTTTGATGTTTCAGAAACAGTTTTTGAAAACAATTTCGCATCGAACTGTACATTTTGGGAGCAACAAGGCTCGATATTACCACCTTTAGAAATCAAAAATTAAATTGTAAAAATTTTAGACTATGTGTTAAACTCATTGGCTATTTATATTTTTTTTTTTTATTGTTATGATCTTTCGGGCTCGATAATTTCAAATAAAAATTATGCAATTCGTAATAGTAATATATGTTTGCATAGGAAACAAACCTCTATAGTTTTCTCTGCATAAATAAAATCATTTTCTCAGCTACAAAATTGTCACAGAAAACCTTATACAAAGAGCATAGCAAACTGAATAGCCGTAGGAAATTAACAAAAAATTAATATCTCACAATATTGTAACAATAAACTATTTGAAAGCTATCGCAGTAATAAATTTAAAATCCGGTGCTCAAAACTAATTACTGAGCGTTTCTCTGAAGAAGCTATCCTTCAACTGAATCTTTTTAGTGTACAATAAAAGAGAAGACGTATGCGCGTATATTTCAGTTCCACTGTGGAGACAGTTAGAAACACAATGAATTTGGGAGAAGGTAGATAAGTAGTTGTTTCAACTAACATTTCCCTTTTTCTATTCTATTACCCATGCACAGTATGCTATAGATGAAGAGAGTCTAACCTAACTTACCATAACCTATCCCTACCTACCCAATCTAGTCTAACCTAACTTAACCCTACCTAACCCAATCTAATCTAACCTTACTTAACCCAACTTAACCTAACCCTATCAAACCCAATCTAACCAAACCTAACCTAACCCTATCCAACCCAACGTAGGCTAACCAAACCTCAATTACTAAGAATGAATTGATGAGTTTTAATATTAACATTTTCCAACTAGTCTTGAATAATTGGAAACGTTTTATAAATCCGCACCAAAGAAACACAATGGCGAAAAATATATCATAACAACAAAATACTAAGTACTCTGGTTGATACACGAGCTAAGAATATTGTAAATGCTGCGTATATTTTAAGAAATGTATAGTACAATACAAAGGACTCTTATTAATACATATCTAAGGGGAGGTAAATTAAGGATTTATAACATTACGGGACAAAACACACCATACTGCGAGTTAGGGATTTACGTAAAGATTGTAATAACAGGATACACAACGCAGAGACTTAAAATTAAGAGATATACAATTATAAAGAAAGATTTAATTAGTGAATTATATTTTGTGTATTCTCTTTGAAAGAATAGTCAATTAAATAGAGGCACGGGAATAACAATGAACAACAAGAACAATAAACAATTGACAATAGACAATTGATGAACCAGAAAGAACTGTAATAATTATACAAAGTTGTGAGACCAAAAAAACAATTCATATTGAATACATATTTGAAAACCATTTTGTTAAAAAAAATATATTTCGTTTCTTCGTTTTTTTTAAAACAACTTTTTATTACAGGGAGAAACTTTTACATGAGAAACTCGTTTATACAACTAGGCCTCTTGAGAACACAATTGAGATTAGCATAAATAATTTATTGATAATAAAATCAATGATTATACAAAATTGAATTAGCATGAATAACGTATTGATAACAAAATCAATGATAAAATAACAAAATTGAAATTACCATGATTAACTTATTAATAACAAAATCAATGATAAAACAACAAAATTGAACCATCAATAACCTTTCATATGATTACGAATAACACATATCCTAGCTAAACGTAAATGTTTTGTTTGTTTTACGCTAACCTTTGGAACGTTAAAATTTAGCAACAGTTTTAATGTCGAAAGACATTTATTCCCCTGAAGATTAGGGTGCACAAAAACCTTTTCACCCTTATCTCGGCATTTCAAGGGTTTTTATCTCCAACTTCCAATTAGTCCCACTTCCCTTTGGCATTACTTTGTCATTTTTCCTTTTTCAGTTTATCAAACCTCTTTGCCCTGTCACGATAACAACTTCCAATTTTTCTCGCTAAAATAAAATTTGTACTGCTAAAACAATGTTTTGAGGATGTTTATTTCTTAATTGTTTATTTTTATCCCAGCCACGCTAACTTACAGTTTGTTTTTTAATATTTATTAATTTTAACAGTTGTAACTTTTGTTGTGTATTTAAACAACAGTACAAAATAGGTATTTCAATTCCTTTATTAGTTCACACTCTCACAAATTTATATATCTTGTCCAAATTTGTATCCATTCAAGTTCAAATACATTTTTTTAAACTTCTAGTTGGTGACACTTGATGATATTACACTTATTGCAAATATTAATACATTATATTAATTTCGCTTTATATTTAACCACTTAATATTGTGATTCTGATATATTTAAATTAATTGTAATTATTTGAAAAGTTAATAAAGTAAAACCTTCTTTGTTAATCTACATAGGAATTTACTATATTTGTTTTTCCTAATTACTTGTTTTCCATCACTTGGGCAATATTTTTGCGATTTAACTATTTCAAATAATTTTAAAACATCTTTAATATTATTATATGCTCCAGAACCCCATATGAGCTTTGTCTAATTTAAAATACCTTAATTTAAACCAAAAAATGTAATAAAAATTAATTCTGAGCTGGTTGTGTTATTTAATTATTTTCCTTGAAACGTGGCTAAAACGGAAGACAAAATGACGTCTATTCTTTAGGGAAAATGATAATTCGGATAAATCAAATATTAGCCTCTCAGTTTATCACAAGGGTATATTTACTCCCAAACACGTCCAAGCTGGACTCTATTGCATGCTCACCTACGTTTAATGAGATGCAGCTTTACGCACACATTGATTTTTATTCAACCCTTTTGAGTGTGATGTAGCATAAGGTTTCGTCTGGCGTTTATCGAGCGTTTTGTTTATAAATATATACGTACGCGAGACAATATTTTACTGAAAAAACTACAAATTCTATAGAAGTAGAACTAAATCACTCAAAACGTTTACTCTATATTATTATCTAAAGAGATACCTGTAGTACCATCTACTTATCATCTCAATTAGGACGGCGTTAAGGGAGACAGTGTCCCATTACTAATTCAGACATTAATCTTCTAACAATGGGACACTAGATGGTAAGGCGCATCTATCGAGACGGTTGTCCTCATTTAACCTAAAGATAAGTGCTACTATGGATGAGCGCGTCGATATAAATACATGTTCAAATGTATTAATGTAAGGTAGTAGTTCTAGCTAAAGATGGAAACAGATATTAAGAAAGTTAAAAAACACTTTAGAAAATAAGACAAATGAGAAATCTTTTCAGGAGAATATTTTCAAGAGAAAAGAATTTTTAAATACAATAAACGATATTTTAAATTTGACTCTAATAATTGTGTAACAAAGTTTATGTATCTACTTAATTTTAACCTAAATACATTTCAAATCATAGCGCGTGTGAGTGAGTTAAATAATAATTAAAATTAAACTTTCTTATGAAATGTATTTGAAAAAAAGGATTTTCTCTACTTTATATACATCCTGTGTGTATGTGTGTGTGTGTGTTGTGTGTGTGTGTGTGTGTGTGTGTGTGTGTGTGTGTGTGTGTGTGTGTGTGTGTGTGTGTGTGTGTGTGTGTGTGTGTGTATTGTGTGTGTGTGTGTGTGTGTGTGTGTGTGTGTGTGTGTGTGTGTGTGTGTGTGTGTGTGTGTGTGTGTGTGTGTGTGTGTGTGTGTGTGTGTGTGTGTGAGTGTGTGTGGGTTGGTGTGTGTGTGTGTGTGTGTGTGTGTGTGTGTGTGTGTGTGTGTGTGTGTGTGTGTGTGTGTGTGTGTGTGTGTGTGTGTGTGTGTGTGTGTGTGTGTGTGAGTGTGTGTGGGTTGGTGTGTGGGTGTGTGTATTTATATACACTAATATAAAACTTTTCTATTGTAACAAATATTTCCGTCGTAAATGTAACTCTCTATAATACACGACAAATTACTGTACCCAGCTTTTGTCATGCACGTTTCAGTTGTTAAGCCGTCATATTTTGTATTCCCTTTGGTGGTGTATTCCAACAATAGACGAACACACCACAGAGACATCAAAGCCGCCATTGTTAAGTAATCCCTTTGGCTAAAGTAAGGATTATCTATGCGTAAAGAGATTAAAACTCCAAACAACTGTCACGACATTTTAGACGGGAGAATACAAAGGTTTTTGATGGGATATTCGTTAATCTTCTGCATCCATTTAAACTTATTAAATACTTTAAGACGTTTTAGCCAAACAATTTCAATGAAGTTTTAAATTAGTTTTGTTTTCTATTATAATTATAAAAAATACGTCATTTTTTTAAATATTCTACATTTCATACAATTTTCGTGCTATCCAAATTTCTATTTTTACAATGGTATGTGCAAAAAATAGAATCAGTTACTATGGATACTGGTTTTGAATAAGAGATCCGGAAAATATCATTGATGATCCTTTATATGATTAATTAATTACTTTATACATTATAAAAAACTATCATTCGAGTATGAATTTTTTTTTACAAGTAGCCATAATAATAATGAATTAATGAAAAAAGATAAATAAATAAAAACATTATCAAATTATTTTCAAGGGGTCAAGTAACTGTTTTAAATGTAAAGGGAAAGTTAAATTATTTTTTATAAAAACATCATACTCATATTTGTTTTTCAGAGCCCCTAAATAGCCAATAGCACTCTGAAAATATATACTTAGGAAATACTCAATATAAAATACATATTCTTCTCACAAAGTATTACACAAATAGTTCCGAGAATTGTTTTTTAATACCCAAATTTCTATAAATATTGTAATTATAAAATAATCCTACTTATATAGATATTATTGTGAAATTTCTTCCTTTATTTTATATTTTTGTTTCTATTTCATTTTGAGCTAAGAGAAATGGCCTAGAACAGTACTTAAGAAGTATGTAAAGCTATTATCCATAAACATAAACAAATAAATTAAAAGTAAAAATACGCTATCTAGAACACAAACTCATTTAAACTTGTTAGAATAATGAATAATCCATATTTTTGGGGGGACTAGGAAAACTGCCTGGAAAAACAGTTACACCATGTTCATCCAGTGCACCCATATAGTGAACATTCTTTGTTAAGTTTTCCTTACAACAAGCAGCTATAAATTCAGCTGTTTTATGAAATCTTTTGTTATCACTTATTTTAAGTGCATTCTAATATACAATATATTTTGTATATTGTTTGAAATGTGATGGAAAATAATTGTAGATTGTTGAGTGTTGCCTAGCAACCAAAATTTGGTGTGAATTTAATGAAATGTATTAGGACAAGACAAGATTATATTTAATGCTATTTTGGCAACTAAAAATTTTATGGTATAAAACTAAAAAAAATGTCTGTTGTAAATTGGTGTTATTTACAACAATGTACTACATTTTTAACATGTACTAATAGCATCGGGTTTTCCAAATATTTTCTAATGTAGGTGACTTGTGTCTCTGAATGTTTGTGTTTTGGTTATTTCTCTAAACATTTCTACAAAGTCTAGAGTCTATATAAAGTCCATAAGTTTATATCTGAATAACGCATTATGTTTGCCTTAGCACATGAAAACCGAAACAATAAATGTATTATTACACTTTAAATTAAAAAACTAGAAAAATTAACTTTAATTTAATAATATACAGTTCTATAATGTTTATTATACTCGTGTGAGTTTAGCAGTGTCTTATTATTTTAAATGCAGGAGCAGGTTATACTTAAAATTTCGCCAGTTATTACTTCAGCAGTACAAATTGTTGTAATCTTACGACGATAAGGCTCTGACTTCGTAAAAGGGTACAATAGCATTTCCGCTCGAATTAGCCGAAGCAAGTAACAAAAGGGTTTAGAGAGTAATTAATGCAATTAGACTTTAATATTATTTATTGTAGCATTGTTAAGTGGCGCTCTCTCTCTCTTTCTCTCTCAGACCTAATATAATTTCTCTTTAATCTAATTGCCTTAAAATGTTACAATGATATTATAAATTTTAAGGCAGTATTAAAGGCAATACTAGAATTTTTAAAGCACATTGATCCAGTTTTGTAAATAAATTAAATTGAAATTCAGATGTTAAGGCAAACAAAATTCATCAGATAATATAAAGTGGTATTTTTTGCAACAAAATTTATGATAGACGTATGAAACGTCTGTGTTGTTTAAGCAGTATGATTCAGGTTCCATAGGTGTATCCCTCTCTCTCTCTCTCTCTCTCTCTCTCTCTCTCTCTCTCTCTCTCTCTCTCTCTCTCTCTCTCTCTCTCTATCTCTCTCTCTCTCTTTGTCTTACTCTTAATCACTCTTTGTCTCTCTCTCACTCTTTTGCTTTCCCTCCCTCTCTCTCCTTCTCTCTCTCTCTCTTTCTGTCTGTCTCTCTCTCATTCCCTCCTATTCTCTCTCTCTCTCTCTTTCTCACTCACTCTCACGTTCTGAGGCATTATAATCAAATTACCTAAAAATGTTAAGTCAGTAATATTAATTTTAAACCAGTAGTTATAGGCAATACATGTATTTTTAAAATAGTGTGGCAGTTCTTAAAAATAATTAAATAAACATTCAGAGCCTAAGTATTCAATATACACCAGATATTATGATATGCAATATTTTTACAATAGGTCTACATATAATAGGCCTTCAAGAAAAGTATGTTTAAACAGTAAAATTTATGTACCACCGATGTTTCGTACAAATTTAAAAACAAAATTATTTTGATATATTTTTCAAAATCACACCCTATGTTAATGGCATTTAAAAAAAATGTATCCATTTATTGTTTTCTATACCTTGGTCTATATTCAGGTAATTTACTTTGTAAATTTATATATATAATTTAGAAAAACATGTAATCGTATATTACACGAATATATTTTCTTTTTAACTTTGAAATGTTTTCTTTTTGAAACAAAAAAAATAATCTACATGCTCAATACCTATACAGTACAGTAGATGCTAAATTTCTTATATTTTTCAGATAGCACTATTTACTTTCGTTTCGGAAAGTGACTTTTCCGAGACATTATACTCTACCAGATAAGAACGGAACACTGTCACAGAACTAACAAAATTATAGAAATTACCAAAACGGAAATTTGTTATTATTTTACAATTAAAATTCTAATTATTCATTAAGGTATAGTCTGCGTTCAATAAATTTTTCAGTTACACATCTATTCCTTATTACGGAATATTTTATATTCGCTTTTTTCATCTTTTTCGCTCAAATACAAATTTCTTCTACAGTTTAATTTGGTTTTATTGTGATATTTTTTGTTGAACGTTTATTCAAAGAAATCAAGGAAGAAATTAACAGTTAATTAAACGTTTCCAAACATAAATTGATGACGATGTAAAGCTTCATTCATCAACTTTTACGTACCGTAACGTAAAAGTGTAAAGTAGAAACACTGAAATACACTTTGTAGTTTTTTGTCAGTAAATATCTAAATATACCATGTGATAAATTAACAAACGTGTTATCTATTTTACATGTAATCCAGCTAGAAGCTTCCGTTTCTATGAAGTAAAATGATTGGTTAAAACATATTTCTGCAACCACTTGGAAGCTTGTATATTTATAGAGCTTCCTCTCCCAGATAGTTCCCTCCAAAGTAACGAGAATGGGTTGGTTTTAGAAATTAATTAAAATGTTTACTTTCCGTCCGTCTACTTCGTTCTTTTATTGCACTTTACAAGACTTTTTTTTTTTAATTTACTCAAAGCTAATTACAATTTACATTGTTTGTAAAGTAATAAATTTTTAATAAAGAACATTTTATATTTTGCATTAATATTTACAAGACAGTAAAATATGGGATACAATAAAAGTTTTTTTACAGTTTCTTCTATATATATGGTTCTATTAGTTCAAACTCTTCTTATGTATATATATATATATATATATATATATATATATATATATATATATATATATATATATATATATATATGGTTCAAACTTTCAATCGCAAATCAAATACGTTTTATTCATTAACATATTTTATATGTTTATTTATTCAATTAAAATAAATTTTTTAAACTTGTACTGGATGATACTTCACGTTATGACGGTTGATTAATGAAATTTAAAATAAAATAATTTTATTTTTATAAGGAGAAAAGCTTTTCAAAAAAAGGGCAAGGTATGCAATATAGCTAGCTTGTCTCATTTGGCTTAAAATAAGTGATAAAATATGATTTCATGAAATAGCCGATTTTATTTATAGGTTGTGTGGTAGGACACCAACTTTAACTGTAGTTTATGTTACTTTATGTATATTGTTGTAATTATTTAATAAAAAGGGACTAAAATAAAATTTTCCCTAATTAATCAAAGTTGGAATCGACTTTAAACAAACTTTATTGATATTATTTACTTTAAAATATATAAAATATACTATTTTGTATAATTCATCATGTATATATATATATATATATAGGCCTATATATATATATATATATATATATATATATATATATATATAATACGTTTTCTTTTTTAATAATTTAAAACAACATACGGTATTCAAATACAAGAATCTTTATTATTTTATATCCAAAGCTTTTCGTTGGCAAACAGTACCAACATCATCAGGGATGAAAATTACAATAATGTAAGCTATAGGCCTCTAGTAATGATGAGGCCTATAGCTTACATTATTGTAATTTTCATTCCTGATGATGTTGGTACTGTTTGCCAACGAAAAGCTTTGGATATAAAATAATAAAGATTCTTGTATTTGAATAACCTATGTTGTTTTAATATATATATATATATATATATATATATATATATATATATATATATATATATATATATATATATATATAATATCGCAATATGTTTTCTTGTGTATTAATAAAGAACAAAAGTCAAAATACAAATACAAGAATTATATTTGAATTTACAATTCAAAGCTTTTCGTTGGCTAACAGTACCAACATCATCAGGAATTTTAAACAATTAAAATTAACATATGTGCAAATTAGATCAAATAAATAGTTATGCCAAATCAATTACAATGTTGTTAAAATTTTTTTATTTTGTTATTTTGCTGCCCTAACATTACAAACACTGAATATATTATCGAATTTAGATTTTACTTGTATTTGTTCATTTATCAACTCATTATTAGTATTATATTTATGTATTTCTAAAGCTTCATAAATATTCATTCTCAGGCCTTTGTTAATTTCTTTTATAAGTATCATATTATCTATATTAGGAAATAAGTGATTATTATTAATACAATGACTAGCAAAATTTGATTTATGAAAATTTGACTATGAATAATGAAAACAAGATAAGAGAGAAAAACATTATCTATCAAATTGCAATTGAGAATGGTTATAAAAAGAAAACTGTTGATAAACTTAATTATAATATTTTAAAGAAACAAAATAATAATCTAATTTACAAAAATAATGATGAAAATGTCATATGGACTTCATTTACATTTTTTGGTAATGAAGTAAAAAATATCACAAAATTGTTTAAAGGTAGCAACATAAAATTCGCTTATAATACTAATAATAAATTAATAAATATAATGAATAATAATAATATTATTAATATGCATGAAAAAAACGATGTATATAAATTAGAATGTGATTATTGTAATAAAATTTATATAGGACAAACTAAGAAAAAACGTAAAGATAGATATAAAGAACATTTTAATGCATATAAAAAGCCAGAAATTTATAAATCAAATTTTGCTAGTCATTGTAATAATAATAATCCTATTAGTAATAACCCTGGGTTACTGTTGTTTCATTATGAAACCACAACAGTATGGCAGATTGCCCCTTTTAGTTGAAATTCATCCCCCTCACATGGACCATACAGAAAAGTCATTTCAAGCCCCTCATTAAAATCACTGACAAATCCGAAATGTAATTGAACTTTCTTTCAAATGAACACTTATCAATGTAGACATATGGCCAAGTGTTTAGATGTAAACTAATAGCTCAAGTCGAAGATGGAATCAAATAATAATAATAGTCATGTATGTATCTCTCATCATAGGTCTACTCAACGGCTAGTTTCACGTTAATTCACATATTTGCACATTATTCACTCCAAAAAGCTTCTTCAAAACCTCCACAACCACTCCTTCTATCCTAACTTAAGTGCCATCAGACATTGAGTTGAACCTAATTAATTTAAGGTCGCTGGTACTGTTTATGTACCGTATTAATTGTTACACTTTATAGAAAGATGACGTATCTCATCGCATAATTTCATTTTAAAGCCCAAATCTTAGCTACGTCGTCATACAAATTACCTATCGTCATAAAGAAATATTTTCGGATTTTTGTTTGAGGCTAAACTTGTTAGTACCATTTAGAGCTATAAGAAATTACTATAAATATAAATTTGGATTCTTAAATAAAACAAAAACGGATAGTGTAATAAAACGTATGGTCGATGGAAATTGAACGTAATAACGCGGAATTACAAAATTCAGAATATCAATTCCAAAAACCACCTTAAGTAATTTGGCACTTTTAGTAGCAGGTTAGGCCTCGTCAATGAAACCGCGGTTAGGCGAACGCTCAAGTATGTAAGTTAATAGTTTTTCTTTAGTCCTTCAAATATCGTATGTGCCAAAATAAACAGTACTGAAACTGAATCATCTGTAGTTGCCTTCTCTTTTAGTCATTCTTGGTCGTTTTATAAGAAACCTCAACAGATTTTTATTGTGCCCGAAGCCTGACTTTTCGTTCTCAGTGGTTCGATCAGGATGATGCAACCAGCCACTCTGCCTTAAACAACATTTCTTTCCTCTAAGAATTTTTAACAACCATCTCATCGCCCTTTTAGACAAACTTTTCTTACCCAGCCCACACTCTCGAACTAATATCACCTTACCCCTACGTCTGGGAAATTATGAAGGAGAAGATTTTACGCCAACAATTGGCCAAATACAGGTAAAAAGTACCACGTGTATAACGATCATGAATTAACCCGTCTTCACAAAAATGATACAAAACCTTCAGAAACGGCACGAGCGTTGCTTCGATTTAAATTTAGGTCAAATAGAACATGTTTATACATGAGTCTAAAAGATCTAGCTTCTTTTTTCTTGTATGTATTTGTGAAACTATGTAAAAGAAATAAAATAAAATCTCACAACAGTTTCAGTACTAATTGTTGAATACGGTGTTTTTAACACTTTCTGTAAATCTGATTTTGCAATTTATGGGAAACATGTTTACTAAAGTTACAACTATAAAATATCTTTTCAATCAGAAATATCTTTTTTTCAATTTTGTATGACATATTTATAAATTAGGTAAATATTAATTTAGAACATTTTCGAAAAGTTCATCTCAAACAATTATAAGATAAACGTAATATTAAAAACCAGTCCCCATGACACCTTGCATTATATAGTCTTGAAATCATATGTAAGCTTCAGTGCGTTGAATGCAATATCTATTTGTTAATTGCTGTATTTACGAATGCATACAGGTAACATTATAAATCCATCTTAACCGAGTTCACGATATCAGCAAGATTAATCGTAGCAGAAAATAAGAAATTCCCGACTATCGAGTGGCCATATCATCTGCCAAGTAAGTAAAGTTTTAATAAAGGTTGGTGATGACATTGTCGGTAATATTTCATCCCGTGAGATAGCTTGATTCCGTCAGCGCAGACGCGCTCTCCACAGCCTCGTATAATCTGTATTGATCACATTGTCATTTCATGTTATCGTCAATGTTTAGAGGAGTTCTGACAGTTCATGGACATCTACCCTAAGCGAAACATATTAATATGAAATGAAAAATTAACTTTAAAAGTGTTACATTTATTATATTATAATTTCAAAATATTTCGAAATGAAATAACAGACAAATCACACCGTAAAACTATTATAAATAATTTGAATTAAAATTCATGTTTATTTGAGTACTCGAATTAGTTATTACATAAACGAGAAAACTGTTTAAGATCGAATTAAAGATATCTATGTTTGTAATATAACGATTCGACAACTAGTTCCTTACCAACCCTGTTCTTCTATAAAAAAACCAGTCCTTGCATTTAACATTCAAATGTGTAATGTGAGGAGGCAAAACATCAAATCCCTACACTTCGCTAAAAACTTCTTTTGAGTTATAGCTTTAATAATTTAATTGATTTAAAATTATGAATTAGTAATTTTTAAAAACCTTCCTCGTAATGCCACTGTAGAATTGTATGTCTTGAGATTTATAACTAAATTTGAGGTTCGTTTTTAAGCTTTTGAGATCCTTGAATCAATTTGGCAAAAGCACTACTCACTAATATGTTCCATCATATGTTTGTCAGTCCACTGTTCAGAGTCGGGCTCACCTTTATGTATTCTTTTCCTCAACAGATATAAATGAACAGTACTTTTGAAAAACCTAAAGAAAACAATGCAATATAATAATAATATGATACAAAGCCATGTAATAAAATAAAATTGTAGACATATCAATGATCGATAAGAACGAAAGCGAGATAAGTTGAGGATGTCTACAAAATGTTCGTTAATTATGTCATTTTATTTGTTTTGGTAAACTGTTTATTATTAATAATTAAAAAAAAAATGTATTTCTTTAAAATAATACAACTAAAACAATCAGTGTTTTAGTGAGTACAAATGGCGTTACAAAATTATAATTTAGATTATAATAGTAGAAATAGTAATGAATAGCACAAGAGAATTAATACTTTTACCAATTTTGTTGTCAACGTTTCAAATATGATATTAGAAAATAACTTTTTCATATGATCATTATCAAATTCTAAGATAATTTAAAACAAACATTTCTTTAATTTGCACAAGAAATGTAAAAATAAAGTATAGAACATTATAAAAAACATCAAAAAAATGCATCATGCATTATGAACATACATCAAAATTTATTCTTAAAAATTATAGGCTATCATGCCTAACTAAAATTTAAATATGAAGAAATTAGAATTTTTTTAACATATCGTTAAATAAAAACTCACATTACCCACAAGACGTATATATTTCTACGAATTAACTTATACAAACACATTGACACACACACACACACACACACACATATATATATATATATATATATATATATATATGTATACACGTGTAAACGAAACGTGCAACAAATAACGTAAATAACAAAAACAAACTAAACGTGCAACAAATAACAAAAAGAAAGTGTATAAATGGTACCAAACAAAAATAATTGTCTAACACCATAGAAAAAAAAATGGAAATTTGCAAGGACATTCGCTTTCCATTTTGCCACGTAATATTGTAATTCTGATATATATATATATATATATATATATATATATATATATATATATATATACATATATATATATATATATATATATATATATATATATATATATATATAGGTTGTAAAATAAAATGTACAAAATTACAATACTATCTCATATATATATATATATATATATATATATATATATATATATATATATATATATATATATTAAATATTTCATTTCACATTTTCCATATTTCACAGAAAATAGATAATATTCAATAGATAAAATTAATTTCCTGCAAGTAAAACCCTTCAACTTAAAGAGTTGAAAAAGATTTCATTATGTGTTTATAATTACTGGTTAATTTATAATTTTTTAACAAAACTAAACACAGTATAGACTTCCGTTTATCAATATAAACAATAAGGGGGGAGATCAATGCGACAGAAATACAGTGATCTCTCGTTATTCCCGGGGTTTACATTCCTTAAACTTACCTGGAATACTGAAACCAACTGAATATGGAAAGGGTAGGGTTATGTAGCACATCAAAAATGCTAGCAATAACTACAGCTCTACTGTATACCTATAATACAGTATGGTATTATACTACATAAATAAATACATATTTTTATTGTTTATTCTAGTTTTCCATGCGACCACAACACACGTAGACACACGTATTTTTTATTGTTAAACACAATCCCCTAAATTTTTTTAACACCTAATTTTTGAGAAATGGTTTTTTAAACACTGGTGATTTTATTTTTAAAACTTGTTATTTTACTTTGTGTGTAATTTTTTCTTTATGTATACAAACTTTCGTTATGTATGTTTTATATGACATGGCGATAGTGCTTCTTCCAGCTCTCGATTAAATTTTTAATTAACGTTCTACAGAGAGATTATTTTCCGTAACGGCTGCAGCTAACGGTTTCCCTAAACATACATCTCACCGACATATTTAATGTCAACTTCGGCGATACATTTTTAACTATTTCTTCATCTTCGTTGCACTCACGTGACGGCAAGGCATATTGGCATTTGCGTGACGGAATAGACATTGTAACGTCATTTGTTTTGCATTACCGCTCAACTAGTCCCGCTAGTAAATAATTCTAATTGTTGCCATGAAAGACCGACAGCCGACCGATAGTAAAACAGCTGTGCGGGCAAATTTAGATTTATCCGGTATAGTTTTAAATTGAATAAAGTGAGTCGTCGATAGAGTCTGAGACAAGCCTGTCGAGAGAGAACACGACTTCCTGGGGACCAACGAAGTGCCTCCCGCTGCATGCTATCTTCCCGAGGGAACCAGTGAGAGGTAACACATTGTCCTAATAACGACTCACAACAGGTAAACGACTTATTTAATGTTCTTTTTATTTTATGCTTTTTTAAAATTAATATCGATGATTTCCCGTTTTATTAAATCCTCAGACGGGAGTGGCGCTTCAACATAATGGTATTTGCGTGACGTCATAGACATAATAGCATTTAAGTGTGTGCAATGATACATTGGTATTTGCGTGACGGCATAAACATAATGGCATTTACTTGATGCAATTGATGTAATGATAATAACGTGACGGCAATGACATAATGGTATTTGCGTGACGTCATAGACATAATAGCATTTACGTGTTTGCAATGACACATTGGTATTTGCATGACGGCATAAACATAATGACATTTACTTGATGCAATTTATGTAATGATAATAACGTGACGGCAATGACATAATGGTATTTGTGTGACGATAGTGACGTAATCATATTTGCGTGGTTAGATTGAAAAAATGGACTCTTATATGACAGCAATGACATAATGGCATTTATATGATGACAGCCGTAAAGCTAATTTCGTGGTGTCATTGACATATTAGTGTTTACATTTGGCATTAACATAACGGGACCCATTAGTCGTTGTTACGAAAATCGAAAAGTTAAAATATATTTTTATATAAAATATACAGGCTACATAAAACTATTTAGTTTTTCTACAAATTTTAAATCCAAAATATAATTTTAATTTTGTTAAATTTTATTTTACTAATTACTTAACTTTTAACGTTTTAAAATTTGTTGTAAACAATGCATACAAACTAGATATCTTTATTGTTTGGATACATTTTTTTCAGTGACAATTAACACTAGTAGTGACACTAAACTAGTAGTAACAATGAAACATGTAGTCAACTAAAGAGAAAATGAATTGTTTATTGTTTAAAATTTATTTTTCAATAAAAAGTTTAGTCGTGTAGGTTACTAGGAATTTGTTCCTTTCGATTTTTTCAGACGGCTCTGGCAACTTCTTATGCAAAATTTAAAGACTTTTGTGAAGTGGCAGTTGCATTTTTTATTTTTCGCTTTTCATGAAAGTTGTTTTTCCACTCAACTGTTTATTAGGTTACTTTTCTCATTAAAATAGTTTTGAATACACTCTTATAAAAACATAGAAATTTAACTCAGAATGCATGTTACTGTTAGTAGTGTGGGTGCACTTTTTGGAGCCACTTAGAGTTTAAGTAGGACTAAAGTCGATTCATTTGGCCATACTATAAAAATAATAATACAAATACCTAATTATTTTAAAGATGAATTGAGAAAATATAGTGACTAGTTCTATCCGTCATTACTGGTTACGATACCAGGTATTTCCAAAATTCAAATGTAAATGTCTGTACATACAATAATTTAATTTCTCTCCTTCTGACGGTTAAAGTAAGCACGAAGGTGTTTCATCAATGCAATGTAAACACACTTTGGAACAACTGTAGTGTATCTTTTTAAACTTTAAATAAATAAAACCCCTTGACAACAAAACCTTATGCTTTAACCCTTATGTACATTTTGATTCTACAGCAACCCTCTTCAAAGGATATTTATACAAGAATATATTATTCATGTACTAAAGAACGAGTTCAGCAATTTATTGTATCGTTGCTTGGTACGATTATCGATATATCCGCCAGTTGTAGCGATTATATTGCCTCGTGCTACGTACATCTTGACAGACGCTCTAAAAGCTAAAAGTATTCATGGATTAACTGTCAATTACTGGAAGGTAATAGATTTCTGTTTAACTTGTTTACTTATATAATTAAGATAAAACTCATCTAACTACTAAGCTAATCATCTACGTTAACAATAAACTAAGCTAAAGGGACGTCTAAGTGGAACCCGTCGACGAAATGCAGCTGGCACATATCCGGATGCTTACGTCAGCATTTCAGAGTATCCCAAAGTAATGTCTACTGACATTTAGAATGTAGTTTTACAATTAATACAATGCAGTTTTTAACCTATCAGAGTATTCAATGCTTGAGTTTGGATTTTAGTTTTGCTAATATACTCTCTTCTAATGGACCAAATGTGCACCCTGAAATTTATTCAAGTTTAATTATTTGCCCTTACAACAGTGTTAATACGCAAAAATAAATTTCCTCCATAAGGACAAGCTTCATGAATGTTCTCCATATTTTATAGTATGCTATATGTTTTACTAACATATCTTAGTATTTTCTAAGAATTGGATGCTTAACGAACCTAAAGATCAATATACTATCACAATTTATGCAATTCATTACAGCTGTTTAATCATACTAGATTTAGGAACGCAAAAGTTCTTTTCAAGCATCTAAAACTAAACGACAAGATAAATATTTAAAAAACATTAGCATTATAAGTTTTAATTGTAAAACTAGACTAAAAACAAAAGTTACAGTATCATACATGTAAACACATACTAAAATGCTAAATAAAATATACATATAAATTATTTTGTATTTCGGCTTCACTTTGAGTGTTCAGGTGTTCTTGATTCATTGATTTTGTATTATTTTAAAAGTTTACTCATTTCTTATATCCTTGTTAATAGTTGATGGAAAACTTTTGCTTCGCGTGTTCAAGTCTCTGACGAGTGAATATTATATCTTGTATTCAATATCCCGTATCTCGCACTTCTGACGTATGCAAACACTTTATCCAGTGAGCCTGAAGATTTCTCTGGTACACGAAACTGTCATCTCCTTTTTCCATGGTGCGAGGAACACTATAAAATTTTTAAAAACTTTTCAACAGATTAACATTAAGATTCTTTATAAGGTCCCTATGAAACGTTGTTGCAGCATAATTCTTCTAATGCCTAAAAGCATTTTCAAACTTCCCCTTATTTTTACGAATGAGATTAATTAGGTTATTATTACTAAATCATAGCAATTCTTAAGGACTGATCTCTAATTCGAATTGATATTGTATATTAGAATTTTTTTTAGGTACGAAACTCCTTTTTTATTTATATTTTGAAAAATGTTTAAGGTTTTTATTGTTTCAATATTAGTAGTGGTTATTCTGTCATTTGGTAAACATGTAGTAGAATGACTGAAATTTATGTTTGTGTTCCTATAGAAGCAACGACGTTTGCAATATTAGCTGTAGTGTAGCTCTACACTTAGTAAGATTATTAATAACTGTTAACGTATAATGTTACTTTCACAGTGGTTATAAAGTAATGTCCCTTGAAGAGGTAATGTTATTGCATATAATAATATCTTGTTATAAATGTAATACAATGTTATGTTTAAAACACGATTAAACATTTATTCTTTTATCCCAATATTAATGTGTTAAATGCTTGATTGAAGATTCAATTAAAGTTTTCTTTTTAAATCTCTTGGTTGTTAAGATGATTTAGTTTGCCACATTTTTACATCGTCCAGATTAATTCTGACAATATTATATATAGTAATTGAACATTAGCCAAGCATTTATATAAGCTTTTAAAAATTAATTTTCATAATATTTTATAAATAGACTTTTAAATGACATTTCAGTCTTTTTCCTCATATTTTACCTTTAAAGTATGTTTTCCTTGATGAGACATTTAAGATGTAAGGCAAAATCTTATTAGATGATGGAACACTTTACAATTTATAAGGTAATTAGTTTTAATGGTGTTTAAATCTTTTAAAAATTTTAAACTGTCTTAAGAAACATAATTGCTA
>JBAIZL010000005.1:219016406-219058906 GCA_036971475.1 Prosapia bicincta
GTTTCTAATTTTCTTCAATTACAATTTTTTTTGTGATTAACATATTTCAAATAATTAACAATATTTATTACCATAATTAGTTACATATCATTTAATAAATTACAAACTTTGTAACACATACAATTAATGAAACAATGTTGTTTAAAGTTTAATAAAGTTTCTTGCATAGAATTAGTGGACAAAGGTATGGTAGGCATTTTATTTTGATTGTGTTGACTATGAACAAGAAGGATTTTGGTCATTAATTACATTTTTTATCTTCTTAGGCCTTTTAATTTTCGACAAATGTATTTTGTCTTTTGTGTTATGACGTCTAGGCTTTATTTTACCAGTTTTTCTTTCCTTGTTTATTGAAGCTATCTCTTCATTGCTATATCTGTTTTTCGTTTTGCTTTGCTTCTGAACTGACTTTATATAAACTTCAGATGGTATTTCTGGAAGTGGTTCTTTGTTTACATTCCTTTTTTCTAAAACGTTTTCTTTAATTCTTTGATTGCTATCCCTAATGTTTTCGTAAAGTATTTTTGTTTTTTCTTTATGGTTTAAAACGTAGTCATTTACAATTTGTTTTTCTAAATCTATATCTAATAAAGAGTTTGAATTTATGTGTCCAAATAAGACTTCGCACGGCGTTAATTTTGTGACTGAATGTATGCTATGGTTATAGGCAATTATAGCATATTTAACTTTCTTAATTATACTGTCTTTTTTAAATTCGATTTGATTATTTAACAGCCTTATGTGTTCTATTAAGGTGGAATGGAATCTTTCGCATAATCCGTTTGATTGGGGGTTTTGTGTACTGATAAAATGGATTTTGATTTTATGCAGGTCTAATATCTCCTTCACAATTCTGTTATTAAACTCCGTTCCATTGTCTGAGATAATAACTGTTGGTAAGCAGAACTGCGCAAAGTAATCTAATAACTTGTCTGCAATCTCTGTAGCTTGAGAGCTTCCCAAGCGATAAGCTTGAGCATACCTTGTGAAACTGTCGACAATGCTGATAAACGAATTCTTTTCTAAAGAGATAGTGTCGATGTGAATTATCTGGAAAGGCCTTGCAGCTGTTGGTGTCAAGTTCATTTCTAGCTGTAAGGGAATTCTGTCGTATTTGGTTCTTTGACATATGTCACACTGATTTATGAAATTTTGGATTAGTGATTTTAAATTGGGCAAATAATATCTTCGCTTAATTTGTTCGTATGTTTCTTGTATCCCTCGGTGATTGGTTTTGCTGACATGATAATTACTTATCGTTTCTAAGGTATCTTCTTCCGAAGTTAGGTCTAAGAGTTTGTTATTACACTTAACCAAATTTAGTTCAGTTTGTTTGAAATTTTTGGCTACGCATGATGCAAATTTCTCGTAAAAATCGTCTTCAAAATATATATTATATTTTATTTTGGGTACCAAATATGATTTTACAAAGTTAACTATGTCTTCTTTAAAATTATTTTCTGATATTTCGACCATTAAACGAATTTTTGAAGTTCCGAATAGTTTTATAATTTTTACTTTCTTTGGCTCATATTTTACTAATTACAAAATTATTTGATTTTTCCCAAAGTTTACAGGCTCGTCGGAAATTGGTATTTCAATTTGGGTGTTCCCTTCGAAGTTGGAATGCACGGTTTGACTGTCACTTTCTTGATCGTACTCTAAGTTGGCATTATCTGTTGCGTCGAGTTGTACGACCATAGACTCATTATCTTCATTCAATTCCGGGAAGTAACGACTCAGTAAGTTCGCTGGAGATAATTCAAGGTCTGGTTCTACAGTGTGTTGGGTGTTTGTTGACCTTTTATCAGTAACATTCAATAGTATTCTAGACAAAGCATCGGCATTTTGGTTTAATTTGCCTTTTTTGTATCTTATGTCATAATCATATTCTTCTAATTTTAATCTCCATCTTAAAAGCTTGGAATTTGGTTCTTTAACTGAAAATAACCATTGTAAAGGTTTATGGTCTGTATAAATTTTAAATTTTCTTCCAAATAAATAAGGCCTGAAATGTTTAGTTGCCCATACGATCGCTAATAACTCTATTTCAATCGCGGAGTAATTAGTTTCGCTGTCGTTTAAAGTTCTGCTGGCATACGCTATAGGAAGGTCCTTTCCATTTTTGTCCTGGCTTAAAATTGCTCCTAGTGCAAAATTACTCGCGTCTGTCGTTAGAGTAAACTCCTTTTTAAAATCTGGGTATTGTAGAAGGGGCTCGTTAGTCAATATATTTTTACATGTTTCAAAACATTCTATGAAGTCTGGATTTTCTATATTTATTTTTGCATTTTTCTTTAAACAGTTAGTAAACGGTTTTGTTATCTTGGCGAAGTTTTTAATAAATTTTCGATAATAGCCTATTAGTCCTAAAAATCCTTTAATTTGTTTGGTGGTTTTGGGTATTGGATAGTTTTTGATTGCCAAAATCTTTGCTGGGCTAGGTTTTACGCCTTCCGGTGTAACAACATGCCCTAGATAAGCTACTTCTTTTCTTAAAAATTCTGTTTTATCCAGCTGTACTTTAAAGTTGGCTTTGCGTAATCTGTCGAATACTTCTTTAAGTCTTTGTATATGTTCTTGGAGGCTAGTGGAGTAAATTATAATGTCGTCTAAATAAACTAAACATGTTTCATTTTGGATGCCTCTCAGAATATTATTCATAATTCTTTGAAATGTAGGGGGGCTATTCTTTAGTCCAAAGGGCATTCTTAAAAATTCGTAGTGTCCCGTTTCTGTTGAAAACGCTGTTTTTTCTATGCTATTTTTATCCATTTCTACTTGGTGAATTCCTGAGGCTAAATCTAAAGTTGTAAAATACTGAGATCGTCCTAATTTATCTAATATGTCGGTAATGTTTGGCAAGGGAAATTTATCGTCAATTGTTTTCTTGTTTAATCCTCTAAAATCTATTACTAATCGAAATTTTCTTTTGCCAGAAGCGTCTTGTTTTTTGGGTACAATCCAGACAGGAGAGTTCCATGGAGAATTTGAAGGTCTAATAATTCCTTGTTCAAGCATGTCCTCAGTTTGTTTATTAATTTCGTTCTTGTAAATCTCTGGATATCTATAATTTCTGGAGTATACGGGAATTTCATCAGTAGTCCTAATAACATGTTTTATTTGGTTGGTAAAAGTTAAATCGTTTCCCTCAATATGGAATAAATCTGCATAATCTTTTATTAAACTTGTTATAGCGGATTTTTCTTCCGAGTTCATGTGTTCCATTCTAAATTTTGATAAATCTAAATTTTTTTTTCTCGAAATTTTTTGTTTATAATCTAATAAATTGAAATTAGCGTTCATTTGAATTGCATCAGGTCTAAGGATATTGTATTCTTAGATTTTAATTCTAATGGTTCATTTACTGTTAATTCTACATTTACTTCTGTGTTGTTTATTATAGGGCAGTAGGCTTCTCCCTTGTGTACTGAGACTATACACTGCGGAATTTCTAATCCATTTAAGTTTTTGTATGGTAAGAGTCCTTCTCCATCTTGAATATTTTGTATTCTAAATTTAATCATTTGGCTAGCGCGGGCTTGTATAACATAACTTGTTCCCTTTTTTGCTTTCTGTTCCTGACATTCGCTTTTATTATTATTATTATTATTATTTTGCTCTTCTGTGTTAAAATATTTGATCGGCATTTGCTTATTGCGAAATATTAATTTATCATTCACAAAATTTAAATTAATTTTTAATTCTTTTATGTTATCTAATCCAAGGAGTAAGTCAAAATCTTTATGGAAATCAAATAAATAGAATTTGGTTGTTTCTTTTCCTAAAAGTGGTAGCGTACAACTGTATTTTTCTTTTGATACTCCATGAGCTGTACTCACTTCAAATGGCTCTTGTTTTAGAGTGTTTTTGAAAAATTGGAAAGCTATTGATTTTTTAATAAATGATCTCGTACTTCCAGTGTCAATCAGCATCTTTAAATTGGTCTTGGGATCGTGGATGTACGGTAGTTCGTTTGTGTCGTCTTCTATATGCACTATGGAAAATGTCTTTTTAATGTGGTTAGTCCTAAAAAATGATTTTGGGTATGAATGTCCTCTTGAGTGAATCCGCATGCGTTTTCCTCTTGCGTGGAATCGTCAAAGTCTATGTAGCTGTCAGGGTCCTCTTGCGGTTCATAATCTGTTTGTTCGGTCAAATAAGAGTTGGTCATTTGTTCAGTCAATCGATTCATAGTTTGATCGTAATTTTCCTCCTCTATTGGTTTCCCTGTCATCTGATAAAGTCTATTTTGTCTAATTGTGTTCCCTGTTTGACGTGTGGAAATGCTCATTGGTTCTGGTTCAATTTTTTGATGAACTTTTAATGGTGTGTAGTTGTTAGACTGTCTCGGTTGCTGATTTTGCTGTACGTATGAGTTAGGTTTAGTAAATTGGTTAGGATTATTTTGGTAGTTGGGCCTATAATTTTGGAAGGTTTGCTTGTTAGGAAGGGGTTTGCGAATAGGCGGGTATTGTGGGGCCCTAGGTGGAATGTTCTGTTTAATATTTTGAAATAATTTGTTATTTTTAAATTGAAAGTCATTAGTGAGCATATTAAGTGCTTCACTAAGAGTGTTAGGGTTCTTGGTACGCATTAGTGACCCGATGGGTTCATGCAAACCCTTAAGGAGAACTCTTAAAGCTAGTTTCTGAACGTATTCTATTAAAACGTCTTTAGCCATCTGCCTTTGAGGCTCTTTATTCATAAAAAATGAAATTTGTAAATTTAGTAACTTTTGAATTTTCTCATAGAATTGAAATGGTGATTCGTTACTTTCTTGTTTTAATTCTGACATCTCTAAGTTTAATGTGAAACAATCTCTTTTGTCTGAATAACTAATTAATAATACTTTTCTAGTTTCGTGCCAATTGTAAGAGTTAGAGTTTACAACCATTTCCAGTGCTTGGCCTTTTAATTTAGAAAGAATAGAGGAGAACAGATACTCATTTTGAAAATCCTCTGGATTTTCGCTTACATAAAACTTATTTACTATCTTATCACATATTGAGATAAATCTGTGGAGCATAGTGGGTTCTCCACTATACTCAGGAATCATATCTAGATATTCCTTCTTTAATGTTGGCGTTGCCATTTTAAAATATTATTTTCTTTAAATTAATAAAATTAAAAATCAATTATATAAAATTAAAAAGTATTTACTCTACTTTTTCTTAACTCTATATCTTAAGATCTACTTACAAGTTGATCCAAAATACTTTGCTCATTTGAACAATTTTCACTTTTCACTTTTCACCTACACGATATTCGCTCGTGTTCTTAATAGATATGCACTCTATTAAGTGGTTGTAGATATTCACTCTACTTAAAGTTTCCTCAATTAACGGTTAAAACCGACGGACGTTATATTCACTAACTTCCTTGAGGTGTCCTACCGTTTTCTTGATGTCGTTACAGATATGCGCTCTGTAACGAATCGCGTTTTTGCAGTATCTCGGTTAACGATTGAAATCGAAAAAAATTATGTTCATTAATTTTCCCGAGATGTCCTACCGACTGCGCCAGTTACGTTTTATATTAAGCAAGAAAGGTTTTTAAAAATTTTTATTTTTACAAACCTTTGAATTTAATAAACAATTAATTTAGAAAACTGTTACATAAATTTTACTTAATAAAACAATACAATTGATATGCACTCAATCGGAGTGGAAAACGTCTGTGCGATACAGAGGCGACTTACACACTGCCGGGGCTCTGTTCTCACACCTATATAATACTAAAGCTGCGTAAGCAGGAATTTTCCTAGCACGCATTTAATTATGAAATGTTCACATAAAATGTTTATATAACTTATATATATATATATATATATATATATATATATATATATATATATATATAGTGTCACCACGTCATGTTTTACTTATAAAGAATACAGAATAGCATGATTTGGAAACATGTATAGAGAAAATAGTTTTATATCCCTTCAAATGTCTTTTAAAGCTTTGGAAATCGATAATTTTTTTATATCTTCAAAGTTTGTCATAACAATTTAAAATATAGTTATTTAAAATACAAAGAGGTGATATTCTATAATTAGTAAAAACATTCGGAAAAGCAAATCGAATAATCAAAAATAAAAAATATATTTTGCCCCTCGAACGTTGGAAGCGAAATTCAGAAGATAATTTAGTAAACGATTAATATATAAAATTACAAAACACTCAAGATAAATACACAATAACTTGAGCTTTTGTGTTGTACGTCTTGAGATTTTCCTATAATTACACGTTTAGTATTAATTTGGCAAAAAAACACTACTTACTGATATTTTTCAGCAAACGCGTTTCGCACTAGGTCAGTGCATTGTTCAATGCTGTGAATCACTATTGAATACTGCACCATTGGATTACTGATATTGAAAATTATCAGTAAGTAGTCGTTTTTTTAGTTGATAACAAAAGTGTAACGCAATAATTGTCATATATTTATTTACGTCTATCAAGCAAAATATCTTATATTAAGAAAAAATGTTTACAAAAAAAAATTATATTTCTCTGGATCGCGAATTAAAGATTTAATATTAATTTAGTTAGAATATGGCTTGTATAGGTGGAAACGGGTCGGATGTAACTGTAAAGTGGTTATACAAGATTTGCCTCCTGCCTAACCAATTCACAAATTTCAATACAACAAAAACCCGCTCTTCCATATACAGTTTTATAATTTCTAGATACAAGACTAATATAAATGAAAAAAGAATTCACAATTAAAACCTACAAACAATACGTATGAAAAAATCTTGCCTATATGTTCTTGGAATTGAAATAAACAAATTACTAGTAAAAACAATCTAGATGACAAAAAAAAGAAACTGTATATTTTACTATTATCTTAATTCCCTAGACAGGCAAAGACCAGATGTACCGACCTTAAACTCCACCCATTAATCTTATATAAGTAATGTCCGGGAATAAAAGGAGTTGTCCTTCCAGTTGGATGTAAATGAGGCCGGGAATTGGATGAGGCCTTGGTAGAAGATAGAGCTGTGACTCCGGGATGGTTATTTATTTAGACGCACCATCATTATTCTTTGTGCAGAGTAACGATGTAAAAGCTCTATCAAAAGTTGAGTTTCTTATTGGAAGAAAACAGTTTCTACGGATTTTATGGAAAATGAATGTAACTTTTTATAACGAATATTTGAAAATGATTATTTTTACTAAATTCTTTGAAGACATACTTAGTACCGTATTTCCTGTCTAGTCTTGAAGTTTTCTTCAATCCTATAAAATAATATTGAAGAAAATAGTAAACTCATTCCTACTATTATTTCACACTATCTTTGTATTTATACAATCATGAACACTTTACTGTGTCATTAGATTATATTTATATTACATTATAGCTACAAGGTAGCCAGTTATAATAAACTTGTTGTTTATAAAATAATAGACAAAAATTCCTAAAGTGAGCTAACCGATTGAAACGTGATAGGCTTCCATTTTTTGTAACCAAAGAAAAAACGTATGATGTGATGAGTTCAGTTCGAACGTCATAACATGGAAGCCACATCACAAATCAAACGATAAACCGACTATAATACACTATAATGTTTATCTATTTTCACAAAATACTTTAACGATATATTATGCGCGTTCTGACTGGGACGAAAATAAAACTTGATTGAAGCTCAATTTCACTAGAAAAGTAATGGCATCTAGTAATACAATATTAGTATATTCAAAACTTAATGAAGTAAATAATTTTATTCAGCAACCATTAAAACGAAAATTAAATAAGACTTCAAGCCAAACACACCTTTGTATTATTCAAATAAAATGAAATCCCCCATAGTTTGTATTAGTTGAAACATCTCAAATACGTTATATCTCCTAAACTTCTTAATACAAACTTTAAATATAAACTTTACAGGCTTTGATAAAAACAGACCAAAATAACAAAAGATTTAAAAAACAAAATTTTCCTATAATAAGTAACATGTCCTCACTTTCCAACAGTTCAATTTATCAAACAACTTAATAAATGTGTGAAGACTTTAATGAAGGTATTTATAGCACTTTTTACTCCATGTCCTTTTAGTTTAGGGACCATGATACGCATGGGTTTAACTTCTGCAACCATATAATGTAAACGCCTTACAGTGATTTTAATGATGGCACTTCATGCACCTCATTTTACTCTATTAACAACAAAAACCAATAATTAGAAAGAGTACAATATTTTGTGAGGAAGCTGATTTCATGGACTTCTCCTTTACACGCTGAATAAAGAAATCACCACGAAATATAATACAGATATGACTAATAAACATTAACATTAAGTACTAAATTTGCACAACATCAAATGTGTTAAATATTTTGCCATGTAACGGCAACATTGATTTCCGGAGGACCTTAAATAATTAAATGAATGAAGTTGACGTTTTTCATATACCTCACTGGGCGAAGTACCACCACTTGTCGGACAGTTATTCGGGTGCACCCTTTCCCGCACTTATCATTAACCTGTTGAACTTAAAAAAATCACTTATATTCAAAATGTCACTATTACTGTTAAGAGTACCTTCGCCACACGACAGGAGAAACAAAGAGAGAAAAATGGTCTAAACCGAGTCTCGTTTAGAAGACACAAAAACTACATCACGTCGAGAGTGACGGAAGAGATGTCGTTTAACCGACGTTTCGAAAGGAACTGGAGCGTACCGAACCTTGTAAGAGACAAAGGTTGGCCTATAAGGAGTCCCTCTCTGAAGCATTTACACTGTCTTTTAAATTATCTTTAATTTAAAGAAAAGTACGTAACAAAATGTTTTACCTGATTTCAAAGATTTACATTGATAGTTATACTTAATGGTCAAGATATTCCAATACGATTTTCGCCTTATTTCAAGGATTTACATTGATAGTTATACTTAATGGTCAAGATATTCCAATACGATTTTCGCCTGATTTCAAGGATTTACATTGATAGTTATACTTAATGGTCAAGATATTCCACTAAGTTTTCACCTGATTTCAAGGATTTACATTGATAGTTATACTTAATGGTCAAGATATTCCACTAAGTCTTCACCTGATTTCAAGGATTTACATTGATAGATGTACTTATTTTTTAAGAAATTCCTAAAACAGTTGAATCTAAATAGAGATCATAAAAAAAACAAGTTAATTGGTGTTGGAAAATAGAATTATATCTAATAAAAGACGACAAAAGAAGTGTACGAAACTAAACACATAGTTTCATGAACAAAATGAAAAATCAGTAACATGACCTCTCTTTCCAACAGTTCAATTTATCAAACAACTCATTAAATGCGAGAAGATTTTTATAAAGGTATTTATAGCACTCGCTACTCCATGTCCTTTTAGTTTAGGGATCATGATACCCATGGTTTTAGCTTCAGCCACCATATAATGTAAAAGCTTTACAGTGATTTTAATGATGGTACTTAATGCAGCTCACTTGACTTTAATAATAACAAAATTTGTATTGATAATTATACTTAATGGTCAAGATATTGCAACCGGGTTTTCACCTAATTTCAAGCATTTACATTGATAGTTGTACATAATTTTAAAGAAATTCCTACAAAAGACTCAAAGGAACAAATTTGATTTTATTAAACATTTAAACATCTAATCAACTAGAACCGGTTTGGAAAAATTTCTACACATTTACACAACAGAAGTTAAGCATACACGTAAGATAAATTAATTAATTTTTATTATACTTTTTTTAACACAAAAACCAATGTAATATATTATTAATATAATGATAAAAACAAGCCTATACTAAACCATTCTTGCCAACCGTCAGGCTAAGAGATAAAGTACCCTAAATTGACATTTGACCTGGGGATGAAAGCTTGTTATTTTCTTTCGACCAGTCACAGGGCGACTTTGCACGCGATTTCAGATTGAATCAAGCTAGGCACAGCGTTCGACCATCTTTTATATTAATTACCCCGACTGCAAGGGAGGCTTTACTGCTCGACAATGCGTGTGCGCGAGTTCTTTGCTTGCTCTGTACGTTTGCTTCTTCACAAATTAGCTTAAACACTTTCCCCTAAATTAATGGTGTCGGTTTTGTGTAACACACTGGCTTTTATATCCCAAATCTACACATACGCGTAAGGAAAGAGCGTAACGTCGACATTAGATCAGCATCTTTCACCTCTTATACTCCACTGGAATGATAGTTATTTTTGTTAGCACGTTGACATAAAGCTTATGGCATTACGTCATCTTCATTTGAGAGTCAAGTACTTATTTAGTCGTTACAAAGAAACAAAATACCTCATCATTAGAGGCTGCACCATTGCATTGGCATTTATCAAATTTCCATTGCACTTTTATAACACATATCCAATGTACCATTTTGTTGGTTTATTAAATATCATATTTTCCAATGCACTTGTTGATCACATATCGTATGTACCATTCCGTTCGTTTATCGAATATCATATGTACCTTTGCACAGATTTATCAAACAGCATATGTACCACTAAGCAGTTTAATCAAATACCATACGATCCATTGTGCTTTTTTATGAAAATCATACGACCAATTAGCCTTTTTTATCAAATATCATATGTGGTGTTGCGCTGTTTTATTAAATACAATACGTACCATTGCGCTGTTTTATTGAATATCATATGTACCATTGCACTGTTTTATTGAATATCATATGTACCATTGCACTGTTTTATTGAATATCATATGTACCATTGCACTGTTTTATTGAATATCATATGTACCATTGCACTGTTTTATTGAATATCATATGTACCATTGCACTGTTTTATTGAATATCATATGTACCATTGCACTGTTTTATTGAATATCATATGTACCATTGCACTGTTTTATTGAATATCATATGTACCATTGCACTTTTTTTTATTGAATATCATATGTACCATTGCACTGTTTTATTGAATATCATATGTACCATTGCACTGTTTATTAATGTTTTTTACAAAGCTGTCAATATAATGTCGATGCTACAACTTCCCATTAAAGAACAGAAATAACAATCTGTAATAAATAGAATACCAATTAAACGTTTATTTAAGACATTTAACGTTTATTAAACTTACTTTACAACTTTTTGTGTCATCAAAACTAATTTCTTCCATAAAATAAATCACTCCAACTGGAATAGACGCATAAACGCATATAATAACCTTAACAATAAAGTAAACTCTCTGTAATCCAGCCCCTTAAGTAATCCGGCGTTTCCTTCAAAGATGTAAGATGTAGACAAAATCAATATGTAAACGTAACTTGTATATTTTTCACTACAACTCGACTTCAGTGTCCGAATGACCTTCACACCGCCGCGCGGCCGTGTTCCATTTGTGTAGCTTGTGATATAGAAACGATTTCAAGCCGTATGTTGCCGCAGTACTTATGTACAGTGATTGTTACTAAAGTGCAAGTGTACAATATTCTTGCAGTTTAACGAAAAGATATGTTGCTTTCACCGTTAAATGCAACCTTTTATGATAAAGTACAGACCCGTACATTCTTTCTCGTTTTAACATTTCAAGATTTTAACATTACTGTACATGACTGTTTTCCAATGTTTCTTTATTTTTGGCAGTTTAACGAAAAGATATGTTGCACACACATATATTGTTTAAGTGGCATTATGTTTTCAATAGACTCTCCAGTAATCCGGCAGTATCCCAGTTAATATCTACCGGATTAGTGAGGATTACTGGATTTTAACAAAACACTACATTGCCAGCTAATATTATTGTGAGTAATCATTGGTGTAAACACAAAGGACGTAACCTGATTTGTAACGCCTTGAAAGTTATCAAATTTGTTAGTGTGGATGGCTTTACTTTTATATCCAATTTTAACGTACTACTAGTTCCGATAGCGGCGTGAGGCGCAGCAACTCGCGGAGCGTACGTTATCAGTTGTTCTACGCCGAAAGGTAATATACAGACAGGTCAGAGCTTTATTTTATGAGCACCTGCATGGGTCACGCGAAGTACGAATCGTCCAGTATGATTCGTAAGCTAGCTCATTGCATACAGTAGAAATGAAAAAACATATAAAGTCTATTACTTGCACCTGTCCAGAGTAAGATATTATATACAAAAACTCAGGTAAAGCGATTTATATTATATAAGTTATAAAGAATTAGTTGTAGAATCGATCGCCCGAAGCAACTTTATTACAACATGTTAGATACTGAACAGTTTTTTAAATACGTATATAAGCTCTAATTATTTACGACATTTTGTAATTATTTAGATATTTGTTATTTTCATTCAACAGTAACACGAATCCAAAATACGGACCGATAAATTCAAGACAGGAACCGTTAAATCCAAGATATGGAGTAACCAAGTAATGGAGTAAAACACCTATTAGCCACTAGACAACTTTATAAAAACCTGTTAGAATTGGAATATAATAAACAGGAGAAACATGTTACGGTTAAATCAAGTCGATCATCCATTAGAATAACTAATGAAACCTTAATATAAGGATTTTACAGTAAATAGTCATATAAAGTGCAGAAATAAATATCAGTGTACAAATACAATACACGAGTAAAAACTACATTTATTTTGAAAAGTTAAAAGACAACAAATATAAATATAAACTGTAAATATAATATAAATCGAGCATTATACCAAAACAGAATTATACTTTCAAAAGTGTATAGGATCATTTGTTGAGTATAAGAATGTCTGTTTTAGAAGGAAATAAAACACTATTATCCTACAGGCGTACAGAGCTGTATAGCGTAATATAAATAAATAATTATCCCGTATTCACATCCTTATTTTCTACCTCTCCCAAATCCAATTCCCAGTCTCGTTTATATCCAAGAGACAAAAAACCAGCTCTTCGTTGTGCTTGTTTTTATTCTCTGTCAATGTTACTTCATTTATTCACGACTAAGAAGACGCCCAGAGCCGGTGTCAGAATAATTTAATTAAATCAATAGGAAAGTTTCAGGGAGGGAGATTGAACAAAGTTTGGTTTCAAGCACCGATAAAATATGTGCGACTTTTGACAGACCTTTAGGATTATGAGTCATTAATAACACGTATTATAAGAAAAATGTTCTAAAGTAAATTCCTACTTAGGTCAACAACAATCTTTTTTTAGTTAGGCTACTACTTATTCATTCATTCCAATCAATATAAATAAAGTAGGATGACCTGTTCGTTAAAACACCTGTTCTACCACATAACCTATAACATAAGATCAGCTGTTTTATGAAATCATATTTTAAGACAAATGAGACGGAAAACCTATATTACACACCTTGTTAATTTTGTGAAACGTTTTTACAATATAAAACCAATATTTACACAATATCAAAACAAAAATATACAGATAACGCTACGCTTGCTTATTGCGTCCAACTACCTAATAATTTTAAACTTTTAATTATAACATTCACTGTTGTAACACTCTTAAAAATAAGGTTTACATATAAATTCATTTATATATTTAATAACTATATCTTCCCAGTATAAAAGAAAATTTTTGTTTTATTGGTTCACATTGTGAAGCTAGCATAAATAGTAGCGCCCCTAGCGGGTAAAAATGTAAAATATCGTACGAGTTAGTAACTTAGGGTAATTAACCCACATAACCCCATGTGACGTAAGCATGGTCTGATATCGCCTGATCCAATGCACCAATCAAAAAATTCGAAATAATAAGTAAGGGTGGGAAATTTCAGTTAGCGCGTCCTTGCAACGACCCCACTTCTCAAAAAGTCTCCGAACGAGACGAACGTGATGGCATTTTCGGACGTAACTTAGAAATTTATAAGCTTCCAGTATTCAAAATTTAAGATGTCAAGGCCTGTACCAAATTTTATTAACGCAACAAAAGAAGAAGTCAGAAGCGATTATTTATGTGTTTCAAACGAGTAAAAGTTAATATAGTTTTTGTTTAAGAGCGCTGATTTGCAAGAGCGATATGTTAAGTGTTAAGTGTACAAAATCGATGTGCAATAATTAATGATGTGTTTAAAGTGTTTTGCAAGTAATGTGCACAACCAGGTACGTTTTAAATAATAATAAAGAAAATGTATTTTAATGTTAACTAATTAAGTTGAATTTTAATTGATAAACGGTTAACACATGAACGGTAGAAATTGTCCTTTGAATATTCATTTCAAAATTAGTTTGGAAAACTTAAGTTACTATCTTCTCGATATATATAAATTTTGAAGGTTAATAAGTAATTAAAATGTATGGAATAATTAGCAGTAATTAAAAAATAATTACTCAAATAATTGGTGTCTTTTCTTCTATTGTAATTTATCATTGATTAATAAATTGTATAATTTTGTATTTTAAAGCTTTAAATTCTTATTTCCCAAGTAACCTAGTTCTAGCTTCAAGATAGAAGAGCATCATAGACAGACAGTAATTGCCTGGGTTATGACGTTAGAACTAGAGGTCAGGGTAAGTAATTAATTAATATGATAATTAGTAATTAACATACACTTTTAATAAAGGTAAAACTTACCCCAGGAAAAAGACCTAGTCCGTTACACTGTGTAATTATTTGTTAGTTGATTGAATTTTCTATTTTAACTTTGCTTTATGAATTTACTAACTGTCTACAATATTTAAACGTCTTTCATTATTAACATAATGTAAAGTATGATTTATGTAACGAGTACGATTTTTGTTTTTAAAATGGAGTCACTCCAAAACGCGTCAACAGAGGAGAATATTGTAACGTTAGGAAAGGAAAACTGTAGTCAAATACATAGAAACATTCCTAAAAGAAATGAAGATGGGTAGGCCCTATTAATAATTGTAGTTTGTAATCAAAACTAAGTTTTACATTATTCACTTGAGTTGACATTTACAACATGTAATTGCTTAAGTGCATTAGAAGAACAGCGAGGTGGTTTTGTGGTGCTGCAGCTACGTGCTGAACCTAATAATGTATCCTGCATTCCTTGACATCCCCGTAATTAAATTCACTAAGGTATTCCCGCTTACAAGCCTGGACATGTCGGGAATACTCACTCATGTCATGACCCAGTGAAGGTTTAACGCCATGAGACGTTTTCGTGCAACACTCTGTGCATTGTAGAAAATGTATACATCTGTGGTGTTCTTTTGCATCTATGATTTCAGTGGATTACGTAAATTATTTCAGTAGAAGTATCCTGCTTAAAACAAAATTGAGAAAACAGTGCAAATTGTTGTTGAACGTTTTAGGAGTACATTCAAAGAAATGTTTCATATTTCATTCTTCATGTTTCATTTTTACATTTTAAACCTTTTGCTCCGCCTTTGTAGAGGCTACACCATTTCCTCTGCGGTGGTCGGGGATAGAATTCTAAAGAGAATAATTATATTAAAAACTTTAACAGTAACACTAACACATTACCTGTAATATCCTGCTTCGTTGTTTGGAGACGAACTTATCAGCGACACTACAGGATTTCAGGTGAAACAACTTTCATGCAGACATATGAGTATATAGGTTTTCCAAGGTTGGAAACACAAGTTAATTACATTTAAACTGCATGGTCTACAATCGCTCTATTATTTGAAATACAGTATAAATTACAACACAACAGATTCAGTAGATAAAATAGGTACTCAAATATATTAAAAATTTCAAAAAGTTCCTTAGTTAATTATATTAGACAGTTTGTCTTGACAGTGGATGGTCTGTAGGACCTTTTCTACGCTGGAGGTTTGGATTCAATTCGACCTGTGGAAAATAAGAAAATGAACTAGAAGCAAAAGTTCAGTTCGGATTACATTATGTTAAGTATTATTACTTATTAAATATTATGTAATAATTAATATATGCTGTAGCAGAGTGCAACAGGATCTTACAGAGCCAACAGGTGATAATACAGTAGGCTACAAACACAGCCTAATATGTATCTCTTCCAGGAGCGCATACAGTCCCTCCCGATTGGTGCTGCGCTCTTAAGTAGCTATCGGAACTAGTTCTAATTATTGCAGAAACTGTAATTCTGACTTTATTAAATGTTTCAACGTGGAACAATAAAAGACATACGCATAAGCAAGAAGACGCCTAGTTGCACAATAAATCTGTACAGACACTTACTAAGAAATACCGATGGGTAGAGAAAGCTGTGAATAGGCGATGGAAGAGTCCGATTAAAGGTGACTTCCGGAGAAAAGTATTTACTCTCCCCAATTTAACAAGGAAATGTTTATGAAAAATAAAACACATTGGATGTTTAGGACAGGAGCAAGCCCTGATTGATCGAGCTGATGCAAGTTTAAAAAATATCTTCTATTTCTTTATTTCTTCTGTCTAGATTCATGTTTTCATTATCTACCCTATTTGGTAACAAACTGCTTTTTTAAATCTTTTTTTTATTTATTTCTAGAAGAAAATAACCTTCCTTCAAATTAGTGTTAATAATCACATTTTACGAAACACAAACTATATATTCTTCCTGAAAACTTGAAACCAATTTTTTTCTTCATAAACATTAAACAAAATAGTCTCATAAATTCACAATTTATTCATTTGCAAAATTATTTTTACTAATTTGAACTTCAATCAGTTAAAAATATATGAAAAAGAACTTCTAAAGTGACAAGAGGTAAAGTTTTAATATTTTAGATAATAATTGTTAAAGTACAATTATAATTATTGTAAACCTAATAGAGAACTTATTAGCTATTCGTCCTTTATAATTAATAAAAATTTTAAGAGCAAAAAGTATGAACCATTAGTGCAACATGATAAAATAAAGAAAAGATCATTTATAGAGTTAGATAATTGCAAAAACTGAAATAGCAGATAAATGTTCTCTGTAACGGACTTAATTGGGAGTTGAAAGAAGCTCGCTAGAGATCACAAGCAAACCTTTTTGTTAATTCTGCTTTACTTTAAAGAGTAATCATTGCTCCGAAGAGTAGGAAATATTATTTTGTTTACCATTTATACATTAAAATACTGCTTGTAATGATAAAGTTATGGAGCACAAAATATAAAACTTTTATTACCATATTTAGAGGAGATTTTAAATGTTTGCTTTCTCAATCAAATGAAAACAGTTCTGTTTCCCTCATAAAAACTGTTTAATAAAAATTAAAAAAGCCAACCCTAAATTTAAAACTTCATTTTAAGTTTCAATTCTAACAACAAAGTTTTAAATTAAAACAAAACTTACTTATGACTGTTTAACATTTTTATAAAATCAAAGAGCATACAATTCTATATTATGAATTAAAGTTTTGACAACGAATAGTAAAAACTGTGAGAAGGAATATTCATTTTTTATTAGAAATATATCAATATTAGTTTTAAATAAAATAAATATTGCTTTTTGCAGAAAGGGAAAATAAAGATTAAATTTCCACAAAGGATTCATACAAGATTTAACGCAAAACATGGCCTTTCAGAAAGGGCGTTTTATGAGTATTTGTCTGCCTTTCATAACACTAAAGTTTAATAAAAGCTTCATCTAAAATTGAGTAAAGTGAAAATTTAAGTTCATAACCTGTTCGTTATAATACATCAAATTATTTCCATATAGGCAACTCCAAAAATATTTGTATTTTATTCCCAAAAACCTTTTGAGTATGTTGCAATTCTTCAAATTCCTAATGCTTCATTAACATTTTTTTGTTATTTCTGTTGTTTACTGTTGTCACTAAAGCTACCCTCTATCAATAAGTACTCCCAGATATTAAGTACGCTCTCCGTAGGTTCTGTCTGTATTACTAAAGCATCCTCTCCAGGTCTATTCATACAGCCTTGTGAAGACGATTGCTGCTGATTGAGATTCCTATTGGTTGTGGCTTCTCACTGCCTCGCTCCCCCTCGCTACCTAGAGCGCCTCCTCTCTCTGAGGAATGCTTTCAAGGTCACCCTCAAATCCATGCGTACCATAGCTGCGTTCCTTTGAAGGATGTTATCCTGAATGTACTGAGCTTTGACAGGTTGTATATTTTGCCATCATATCCCAACAGAAAGCTGGGGAAATAATGCTACACCGTCACAGAGACATGTCTATGATGATATACCGTGCTCCTCAACTTCACAGTGCCCCCCAAAAACTATTAAAGACCATCTCATTATAAGGGCTAAGGTATAAATCAAAATCTACATAATACTTTCATATTGGGATGTGTATATTCTGTATATCTGCCTCTAGTCACTACATTCGACGGGGGGGGGGGGGTCAGGCTACAACGGAGGTCAGACAAGGTGGTAGCCGTCAAGGGAAAGCCCTCAAGCGTTTGAGGACCTCTTTAATACTTTGCCTTGACATAGTAAGACATCTCGTTCAAATAGCTCCGCCCTATCCATCCCTTTAGAGGGCTACGCTTCTCCAACAAACAAATTGAGGTGGAGAGGTTTTATTTTATCAAAGTGTTTGTCTAATATGTGAAAAATAATTTGATTATTTTCTGTATGAAAAACATTGATGTAAGTAATATAGAGAACATGAACGTAAATTTTCACTTTACACAATTTCAGACCAAGCTTTTATTAAGCTTTACTGTTATGAAAGGCAGACAAATACTCATAAAACGCCCTCTCTGAAGGAACATGTTTTCTCTAATAAGAAGTCCTTCTTTGAATTCTACTCGGTTTGGTTTCAAACTTTAATTTGTAAAATAAAATTGTATACGCTTTGATTTTGTAAGAATGTTTAAAATAGTCAGAAGTAATTTTTTTAAAACTTTATTGGTTGAATTTATTTACTCTTACTAAACAGTTTTTATGCGTGAAACCAAAACTATTTTAATTTTATTGAAAAAGAAAACATTTAATTTCTCATCTAAATGTGGTAATAAAAGTTTTACATTTTCCGTCGTAACTTAATCATGTCAAAAAGTTTTGTATAGTAAATGTGATGTCTCTCAAATGAAAATAATTAACAATAACGTTTTCTCGAGAAGTAAAACCAATGTTATGCAGTTATTAAATTGGTGCAATAGTTACCAATGATGTTTACACCAATGTGCATGACCCGAAACATTTCAAACATCATATTAACATCATGGAATGTATTTAAACGATTTATCTGTATGGACCATGACAAAAGACCTAAACGGAAGATGCTATAAAGTGAATACTGAGATAAAAATATTTCTGATTACTCCTACGATACAAAAAGGTCCCAAACCTAAGTCTGATGACGTTCAACGTGTTTTCTGTACTATGGAATGGATGGCTGAGCGTTGAATACCATGAGGATATTTCAACTTGTTTGACTTATTAATGTATATATATATATATATATATGTATGTATATAAACATATGTGTGTGTGTGTCTTATAATAATTAGAAAATTACATAACCTCGCACGTCATTATATCTATAAATTCATTCTCCTAAAATCTTTTGGCAAGAGCCGGAATTATTCGGAAATGGGTCGGTTCAAGGATACGCCAGTTCAGTATGGGAGAACATCGGCGAATAATGTTTAAAAATAATGCTTCCAGGGATCAAGTGGCCATTTTTTTTCAACATTTTTCTGATGAAAACGTTGTAGTTAGAAGGAGATAGATTGTATAATACATGTTGATTATAAAATATATGTAATTTAAAAATTGTAAAATCCCTCTGAAATACAAAAAGTGGTTTCATCTGTAACGTATTCTTCTGTAATCGAATAGACACTTCTGTCACCGTAGCAGATTTAGCGTTACCCAAGGTGCATCACGAGGAGGCCTGCTACATTATACCCAAACCGCCAAACTGAACAATCCAACTAATTGCTCTTTCACTGCTGAATGCCACAAAACCCTTTCTGCTCTGCTCAGCAGCAAATGGACAGAGGCCTTACAGTGGATACCCAGCCAAGTCGATACAGATGGAAAACGAGAGGGCGGAAATTCTAGAAAAACGAGGAACACTACTGCAACCATCAGCCTAACTTCAGCAAAACACAACATTTAAAATGTTATATGGTCCTACATATAGACCAATATGATGGCAAAGGCCACAGTAAAGTCACGGAAATAATTGGTCCGAGGACTGATTCCCAGGCACCTTTCAAGACAGTGTATGTGTGTGTGTGTGTGTGTGTGTGTGTGTGTGTGTGTGTGTGTGTGTGTGTGTGTGTGTTTGTGTGTGTGTGTGTATGTGTGTGTGTGTGTGTTTGTGTGTGTGTGTGTGTGTGTGTGTGTGTGTGTGTGTACGTATAGTTACTGCTTATAAAAAGATGCATACAAACGAAATATTTTTCTGGGAATACAGACCTAACAAAGGGAACGGAGATATATTCCAGCTCCTCAAACCTGGATAACAACATCCCGAGCTTGTTTAAGTACACCATTAGCCTTTCTACTTTATAATGTTGAAAGGTTTTTTCTCTCGTTACGCGTTCTGACATATTTTACTCGACTTGTTATAAATAAATTGAGAGGTTTCATTTTTATGAAATGTTTTTACAGTCTCTTCCATTGCAAAAAAAAAAACGCTCTTCAAAGCTAGCGCATTATTATTCCAAATTATCTACATAATTGAGAAAAGGGCGGAGAAGAACGGAATATGTATGTATACAAAAAATGTTGTCAATTGCAATATTTCCTTATGAAATATATTGATATATTCATTACAGAAAAACAAATATAAATTACAGGAAAACTAATATTAAATTATAAAGTAAAACGAAAATAGATATTTATCATTAAAAATTCAGGAGATGGGTCTCCTGAGGAGGTTTATTCCCTGAGCTACAGGTATCGGACCAGAGTACGAATTCAAGATAAACCATTACTTACCTGCGAACAAGGATTTGTTTAATATCATAAGGTAAGAGCAGAAACGAGATGAGTTGGCCGGAGGTAGAAAGAGCGTAAAGAAAATGAGGTAAGTGGAAAAACCGACCGAATATTTATTTTTTTGTTATATTAGCAAAGTGATATTTCAGTCCGTCTAAACTACTACCAATAGGGGGTAAACCTAATATGTGTGTTAATACTTCAGACGAAGATTTAAATTAATTAAATTTCAAATATATAACAAACATTTTACTTCTACCGACGCTTGCTTAATTCATTCTATTAGTTCACATTCTTCCCATATATATATATATATATATATATATATATATATATATATATATATATATATTTCCCAGAGAATGGGAAATTAATTAGCAGTTAAATTCAGTCGAGATTTTTTAAAAATATTTGTACAAATACAAAGTAGGCTATATAATATATATATATATATATATATATATATATATATAAACGTTAATAAAACACTTTATAGTCACTCATTCAAGGTCAACGTTTTTTTTCCTAATTTGTAGGGGATAACACTTGATGTTAATACAGTTTTTTTTTTCAGATAATAATTCAATAATTGCATTTAATTACGAATTAGTTTTAGTTTTTTTAGAGACAAACGTTTCACAAAAGGGGTCAGGTATGCGATATAGTTATTTCGTCCCGTTTGTCTGTAAGGTCTTTTTTCTGCCTGGAATGAATTTGCCCAGTATATTCCCTTGTATAAAATTTTATACTCACAAGTAGGACCTTTCTTTGCGCATCAAAATGTTCTAGCTCATTTTCAATTCCTTTTTAGTTACACTCTGCTTTTATATTTCTTGTTAAAAAATTGAACTCTTAAAATATGTTTTATACATCCACTCAACTTCGTATACATTTTTTCAAAAAAATTGTAATGACACTTACTGTAAATACAGATTTTTTTAATAATAATTCATTAATTAAATATTTTAAAAATAATTTTAGTTGTATATAGGAAGAAAACGTTTCACAAAAGAGGCAAGGTATGCAACATAGCTATTTCGTTCTATTTTGCTTAAAATAAGTGATAACATACGTTTTCATAAAACACCTGATTTTAGGCTATAGATTATGTGGTAAAAAAGCTGTTTTAACGCACAGGTCATGTTATTTTATTTATATTAATTGTAATTATTTAATAAAACGTAACTACATTAAATGTTGTATTTATTGACCTAATTGGGAATTGAGATGAAAATAATGTTATTTATATTAGTTGTTATCGAGGAAAATAAAAGCAGGTCAATGTTTTCGCTAGCCTCAAGTTGCTAACTCCTCATAGGACCTAATGTTTAAAGGGCTATATAACTTTTTTTTATCAAAACACCTCTTCCCGAAAAGTGTCACGATTCTCTCGACGGGCCATACATAATTAAGGAACCAAAATGTATTAACTTTAAACATGTGCGTTATTTTTAATTATAATATACAAGCCTCTATCTTCCTTGATAAGAATGTATACAGTAAAAGAAGTGGTAAAAATTAAAACAGTTTACTTTAAATCTCGCTATTCACTAGTTCATTAAAACAGACAGACTAGTATATTAAAACAACCTAATTTCAACGAGGATGTCAGCTTCATCAATGCTTTGCTACTACTGATAAAGCCAAGCACTGATAAAGGCGACATCGAAGTCGAAACTAGTCTGTTTATTTAAACAAATTTTTTGGTTTTGATAAATTAGTGTGTAGCGAAATTTAGAGTAAACTGTTTGTGCCGTTGTGAATTTTTCTCACTAGCTAAGCTCTAATTAGCTTAATTTTAATATTAGCAAAAGTAATATTTTGAAGATAAAGTAAACTACATGGCACAATTTCAACTACATAAAAAGTACAGTAAAACCATGGAAATCTCAGAACATATTTACGAATAACATAACAGTAAATAAAAGAATTTCATATGGGCGTGGTTTAAGATCTTTAAAACGCTATTACTATTATATCTAGTACTCATGAAATATTTTTGTGAATAAAGTCAACTTTCTCAAATATAAAGAAATATTTGAACATGCTTACATCCTGTTACGGAAGGATTTATTTGCAATAATATTAAGCACTTATCTATTTGCCCCGTATAGGCTACGAACTAGTAAAGCTCAATATATTGCAAAGGTGAAATGCATAAACAATGCATGCAGGAAACCTTTAAAAAGAAAAGAATCCGGACGACGAGAAATGGGAATATTTGTGTAAATACAGATAGATTTCCCTGGAGGGAAGAGAGATCTTCGATTTAGGTTTATATTTCCTTGAATTACTTTGCCATACGACTTTCCTACAAAACCTTCATATTTTCCGCACAAAGAATATCTTATTTTACTAATTGTATTTGTTGAAAATGTATGAAACCTAATTAAATTAATAACACAAAAAATGGTGAAAACTAGTAGAAAATAATGGCAAAGTATAATATTTAAGTTCCGATATAAACATTATAATATATCTAATTATATAATTAATTATAGATTAAATTATCTATTAGATAAAATACTTATAATTCATTAAATTTGCATTATAAGTCTAATAAGAACAAAAATACAGTTTTTATATATTTGTATATATTTTCTGTAATACTTGCCCAAATTGTGATCAATTATTTCTTTTACAAAATACTTTCGCAACGTTTTAAATAAGGCGATTAAAAACACCTTAAAAACTTTATTACTTGTTGAAACGTTACGTAAATTATGATGTTGAAAGATAACATTAATTTACAAGCTTAGAAAAGAAATTTATGGCGGTTTTGTTTAGCTTAAATGCCAAAAAAAGTATACTTTAAAAATAATAACACAGAACAAATATCTATAAAATAATTAAATTTAAAAAAAACTGTTTTAAAAACAAACTACAGAGAAGAAAATAATCTATATAGAATAACAATCCTGAACATATTGTAATAGTAGGTAATGGATAAAAAAATAAACCTAAAATTATTTTCTTTTCTAAAACTCCATAAAAACCTATGTGATTTTTTAACCCATAAAAGATGTTCAATTTAAAAATGACAATTTTATTAGGAAATGTAACAGACACTATGAATTGTTAAAGAAATATTTTATTATTTTCCCGTTTATAGGAGTTTTTTATATTACTCAAATAAATTGTTTTTTGAACAACTATCGTTTGTAAAATAGCCAATTATCATTGAACAATTGTCTTTTCTCGCACCAGTGATTTACCTTTGTGCTGTCGTTGCATTATTTCTTTGTTTATTGAACCATATTTTATTTTGTTTGTTGACTTTATAATTTTAATATCACCTTTATGATTTTCCTTTACAAAGAAATATTGCTCATTCACTTTTTTGTAATTATTTCAATACATTTTTGTATGTTTACGAAACTGTATTTAAATATCTTGTTGACAAACATTTCACTAGCTGTTAGTCCCTATACTTAGTGGGAAATGGATATAGATATGTCGAGTTTTGTGGCTTATATTTCAATAAGGTTATATTTTATTATAATGTTGACGATTTCAGTACTAGTAAAAGAAAGTAAAAGTATTGTCATCTGATAGAATTGATTGCATTTCAAATTATTAGTGATAAAAGACTATATATGCTTGCCTAGGGCTGTATAAAATTAGCCTATATCTGGAAGGGGGGAGTATTAAAAATACGACGATGTATACAAATATATTTCGCAAAATGTTGTTTAAATTACTTGTACCTAAATAATCAATAGTAACTTTTACAGAATTATTAAATTTGAAATTGAATTGAGACAACGAACGTAACAAAATGTAGTACTGACAGAAGGAGGGTGTATATATATATAAATTGAGTTTATATTTTATTAGGAGAAATTTTAAAGAAAATAATCTCAGTAATCTGTTTTTTAAATTGTCTACATATTTAAATTCTAGCCTTGCTAATAGAATATTTAAAAAGCTAATACTTTTGAAAACAGTAGTTTATATTTGGAAAATCAAATGAAATTGTTGTAAGGTTAGTTATTGAATATTTAATCACTTATTAAAAGAATATAATTTCCGATCGTACCCCATAGAAAAACGGCCGTGGCTACGAAATTGGTTTTCACTCTTGCTTAATTCAAGAGCCTAATACTGGAGTCTCTCCGTGCTGAAGCAATGGCACCGGAACTTAGAGGAGGCTGGATCTAGAAGGGGAAAACGTGAGGCAAGATTCCGTTATCAGATTTGTGAAGAAATAAACCGGAGTCAGTTTTAAAACTAAACAGGCGGAAAGAATGAAAATTACTTACATAAAATAATATTTGTCTTTTTCATTAAATGTATTGCTTCACTTGGAAATTATGTACTATTTGTAAATACATTTTGTACATTTTCTTTATTTTATTTTGTTTTGTTGTAAATACGAAATTAGTTTTATCAAGAATTAAAAATATATATTTGTGAATAATGAAAAAAACATTTTATACGGTTAAACAACGATACGGTTAAATGCAAATGGAAACTAATTGAAGCCGAAATCATTCTCTGTGGCAAAATTAACACTACTGTCCAAGGTCACAATGTATTTATCTAAGCAGTATATGATAAAAAAGGATTTGGTTGCATTCTAAGGCTATCTTGACAGGTTATACTCGCCGATTATAGTGCATTGTTATAATAATATAAAAACCAGTAATATAAACAAAAGTTTTGGTCACCAAGTCAATTCCTACTAGCCCAACAAATATAACATTTATTTTAGTTACTTTTATTAAATACTTACAAATATTATAATTAGAGTATCAAACCCTATGCGTTAAAACAGCTATTCTACTACACAGCCTATAACGTAACATCAGCTGTTTCATTACATCATATGTTATCACTTATTTTAAGATAAATGGGAAGAAATAACTATATTGCATACCTTGCCTTCCTGTGAATCGTTTTCCTTCCATACAAAACTAAAATTAATTACTTAAATTTAATTAATATTTGAAAGAATTGTATTCTTTCTGTATTCTGTGAAGTCTCATTCATACCAAGAAAACAAATTATTTGAACTTGAATGGATGAATAAAAATGAGTTTATTAGGGATTGAAAATTTAAACAAGACATTTATAAGGAAAGTGTGAACTAATAAAAGGAATTGAAAGACTGATACAATTTGTTATATTAATAAATACATCTTACTACATTTTCTTTTATCAATGATCAAAGGTTAGCCTTTGTTTGTTTTAATATGTACAATTATAAAAGAAGTATAGGTCTGTAGTATAGAATGAATATAAATTCCATCAAACAGTAGTATATTAATCCTCACATAAAAATACATAATATGTTTGTTTATTAACATACGTTTGTTAGTGTTAGCTAAATACCGATGAAGGCGACATTTTTGTCTGGATTATTAAACTAGTGCTTAGTTAGATTTGAGTGAACTATTTTAATATTTACCTTTAGGGAATTATTCTCATTAACTAGGCTCTAACTATAATTTTAATCAATAAACAACAATAACCCTGGCTGCAAATAATTAAATACGCTTGATGTACATTTTCCTAACACAGCATCATCAGCAGCCTACAAGCTTACAGAAGATGGTTGTGTTTGTAACCTTCTTTGATGCTAACTGTGTTGACGAAAGGTACATCAAGAGTGTTTAAATATTTATAGCCAGGGTTATTGTGGTTTAATGATTATAGTTACGCTACTGTACACTGTATAGGTTTTTGTATATAATGTTAGGTTAGTTAAGATATATCATGTTTGAAAAACACCTTTTAAGACATATAAAAGTTCTATAAAAGTAACAACAACAAGAAAAACTAAATTTTACTACATTTAGTATATATAAAAAAAATTCAATATATAAGATGCACAAGACAACTTGTGTTCGTAATTGGGTATCACCAATGTATTTTATTGTTATTTCTACGAATAAGTTATTATTTTTCGTTACTATTACCATGCATTGTTGTTAAATATTTTTTTAACTGGTGTCATATAAAATTAGGCAACAGAGGGGCAATAAACATATTAAAATACAGAATAACACATTTTGTAATAATAATTATAAAAAAGGTCGTTAAAGTTATTTATTTTTAATCATTTTCAAAACACATTTTGTAAGGTTTCTAAAAGTGTTGTTTATTTCATCTAAATTGTCTGTCCGTACAATAAAACGTATTGAATAATTTTAAAGTTCTAAACAATAAAGTTTAATACAAATTTGAATTGCAGATGAACACCAATCTAAAAACTAGTTTCATAATTTCCATATTGAACACTGGTTTGAACATGTTTATTAAAGACAAGTCCTATAAGAGCATTGTAAGTTGTAATTTAACATTTTATAGTTTTTATAATTATATATTTTTCAATAATAATTTTATATTGCTATCGCGTAGGCCTTTTTTATCACAGTTGTTCACATTTTTTTAAGACGATTGTTTTTTAGAATATTTTTTTCTAGATTTGTCCGTTTTCGTGCCTAGTTCCACCGACAGTCTTGAGTCGACATTTACAAACTTTTCTCGTTTATCCTCTTACTTGGGGCAAAGATAGACTTCTTTATTTATACTGAGGGTGAACGTAAACCCCTTCGGTTAGGCAACCCGGCTCAAAGGATGAGACTGTCTCCAATCTCCCAGTCAGTATCTCCCTAAAGTGATTTTCCTTTATATTTTACAACAATAATCGATTGTAATCAAGGGTAAAACAAATACCCAGTGTGGCTTATTATAGTTTTCGTATTTCAGTTTATTCCGTTATTTATACTATAAAGACGATTTACATTCTAATCTGTTACTTCATGATACTGTATGGCGTCTGAGATTCCCCAACAATAGCCATTGATTATGGCATTGATGTTCCTATATTAAAATATTGTTAAACATTTTTCACCCTTTTGTCTAGTGAGTTTGATACTAAAAAGCTCTAATACCGAACTCGGTTATAGGATATGTATTACCTGGTAAAGGTTTTTGGGTTTAAGTTTATTAAAACTTTGGTAATGGGCAACGTAAAATTATGTTTAACACTAGTTCAACTGTTCTTGAATGGATAGAGCAAGAAAGAGAGAGAGAAATAGACAGAGGGAGAGAGAAAGAGAAACAGAAAAGTAAACTATGTAAATGTGAATGTATGAAATTATTTGTCTATACAGAAATACGTAAGGGTATACAAACAACCTCCTATATATATATATATATATATATATATATATATATATATATATATATATATATATATATAATATATATATATATATATATATATATATATATATATATATATATATATATATATATATATATATATAATCAATTTCTCGCACTACAACTGTTGTTGGGTTTACATCGTCAATGCTAGATGACATCCTAGTGAAACTTCGGGACTGCGATTTTATGCACTGCAGAATGAACAGAATTAACGGATGTACTTCAGATAATAATTATTCATCATATATATATATATATATATATAGATCTATTATTAAGTATTATTAAGTTCTATTTTTATAATAATAATGTATGTAATATAATACATATATATATATATAGGAGCAGCACTCTCCTTAAGTAGGATCGCCTTTAATATTCTTGCAAAATTTGAACCAAAGCTGTGGAACGGAACCAGACTATCCAGTAATGATGAGGCCTATAGCTTACATTATTGTAATTTTCCTTCCTGATGATGTTGGTACTGTTTGCCAACGAAAAGCTTTGGATACAAAATAATAGAGATTCTTGTATTTGAATAACCTATGTTGTTTTAATATATATATATATATATATATATATATATATATATATATATATATATATATATATATATGTATATATATATATATATATATATATATACATATATACATAAATATATATATATATATATATATATAAATATATATATATATATATATTCATATATATATATATATATATATATATATATATATATATATATATATATATCATATAATATATTAATCATATCATATATAGAATATACAATATCCTTCAGTTTTATCCATTGCATTAAAATGGTATTCCAATTTATACATTTGACATGTTATCTTATGCTTCTCTTGAAACAGTCACAGACCTAACAGTTTCTGTATTTTGAGGCCTATTATGACAATTAGACTATTCTTTGGAAATGCTTACGTATAAAAACATTTTTTTAATTACAAAAAATTATTTTTAAACAGTCATAAAATATGTAATTACTTTTGAATTACAATTTAAATTTGAAAATATGAAATTACCAAATGATTGCTTTTGATTGATAGGATATACTCTACTTGAATAAGAGTGAACCGTTCCGTTCATAAGAACAAAAGAGAAAAAAATCAGTTTTTTACTGATGTTATGTTATAAGAAAAAGTAATAAAAAAAACCTTTTCCAACTATATTTGATAACAGGGTATAAACATTGGATATTAAAATTCACATTGGGCGTTTTTATGATTTTTTGCCTGCTTTTTTGCCGTAAAGTTTAATAAAAGCCCCGCCTGAAATTGTGCAACGTGAAACTCCCTCATCTACCCCACCTCGTATATCACTTTCGTCAATATACGACATTTCAATTAGCTTTTCGGCAATAAATCTGCCTGTAAAATTTTATTATTCGACCGAAAACTTTACAATGAACGTTTTGTAATTAGATGATAATTTATATTTGGTAATTTCTTTTTTTATTTAAAGTTTTAAATATTTGGCCATAGAATACTACTAATAATAATTATTATTAATGTTTAACCAAATATCTATTACAGCCTGCCAAGTAAAGGAGGTAATTCACGTAATGTAAGAGCAAAGTAGGCATAGTAAAACCCACGTTATCTTATAGACAAGAGATTTATAACTTACGTGTTTAGTAAATGCTCTAACGTTTATCTTGAAAGAAAGATACCTGATAAAACATTTATAGCGATTTTAAGCTGAAGGATACAAATTGTTGATGGAATTAGCAAGGGTAAAGTAAAGAGCATAATTATCCCCTGTCATTGGGAATAATGGGTAACTATGACATGGCTTGCCAGGGCAGTTTCAACGATATGATTTCATCAGGGATGAAGACAGATGTCCACATGCTACCCCAAATCTTTCTTAAAACCTGTTAAAACGTGGCGTGTGAAGCGTGTGAAGCTTTAAGGGAGGGGGGAATAATCTACAGCGCATTCATAAAATCATATTTATTCAGGATATAGCTGTGGCTGTCCCCGTAGAGAGAGGCAGTTTACCAAAGAGATTAACTCTCAAACCCCAGATACAGCCGAATTTGGAATTTACTTAGCAATACTGTGTGCATGATTCTGACATTACATCTCCACTTACAAGGGTTTTTTTTTACCAAAACCTTTCATTTTTTTGTATTTTTATTAAAAACCACAAACCGTTAAATAGGACTAGGCTTTCATACTATTTGCCTATTTTTATTGCAGAAAATCTAGTCTTCACTCACCCCATATATTTCCTTTCATCTTACGCCTATCGTTTAAAAGTTATAAACTCCATTAATTTTTTCATATAATACATTTAATTAACTACAGTAGAGTTTCGAAAATCCGAGTGCCGGTTTTTAGAGGTTCCGTTAAATTCGAACCTATTTCTATTTCAAATTATTTTATCTATTTGAAAGGAAATTTAAATTATTTACTGTTGGACAATGCACCGTAACACCCCGATGGAGATCAACTGTGGTCTGACGATATCGTGCTTTATTACTACCAGCAACTGTTACGGCCTAATCCAGACGATGAATCAGGGTGTTCTGGAATGTATTGAAAAAATACAGACGTTACCTTTTACAATCTCTCTTGGAAGCGGCCGAAGGGAAAGGAAGCATTGTAGGCTTTCTAAAAAAATACAGTTAAGGAAGTGTTGCACTGTACAGCCGAATCATGGAACGAAATAAAAGGAGAAATTTTATATAAGTCATGGAATAAAGTTCTGATTCATAATAAAACTGTTGACTGCGTCATTTATCCACAAAAAACCGATTTGACATTTCTTAAAAAAAATTACCAGGTTGTGAAAATGGATGTGTAAGGATGAACCTAAGTAATGATAACACACGTTATGACTATTGAAACGGTACAAGAAACTACTGAAGGCAGTGATGACCAGAATAAAGATAAAGGTTTGACCAAGGCAGTACAAGAAGAGAAAATTCACGGTGAAGGAACTTCACCAAGGCGGAAGCCTTGGAGACTGCAATGCGCTATATCGAAGAACAGACAGCACGCTAACAGATGAGCTTCTGCTAAGACGTCTACGCGGAACCGCAGCATGAAAACGTCATGAGCAGACGCAGAAGACACTTAATATCTTTTTTCAAAACTTGTATCAGTTGTGATGAACAATGTATTCCAAAGCAACATTAATTTATGTGAGTACTGTAATCAATAAAGTTCTATAAACGTATTTTTTTCATTCTTAATTATAGTATCAAGGTTTATTAAAACTCCTAGTGATCCAAGTTTTCGATAGACCGAGGGTCTCTCGGTCCCATCTACCTCGAGTTATTGAGACTCTACTTTATTATTTTGAGTTTAAACCTACCTAAACCAACTCATATTAATCCTTCAAAGTTTAACTTAATAAAATCTATTTTTTTGAGTAACCGTGGTAAATAAATTACCTAAATACAAAAAACATGAAAACGCTATACTTGTGACGAACATTATTCATTATAAATCACCACACAATGTGAGTTTAGGTTAAAAAATAACAATTTTATGGTTGTATAAGTGTTGTTACTTAACAATACTGTTTATTTCTGAAGATGTTTACATAGTAACTGAAGCATCCATCATGGATTGGTTTCTAGGGAAACCGATAATTTTATTTTTATTATTGAGTTTTTATTTTCTTTATAGGCCTATTTATATACAAAAATGTTACTGGTTTGTGCAAGCTTCAAACACTAAAACCATTCTTTAGCGATTGAGGTCAAATTTTGAAATGACATACAACCTGCTTCGAGGATTGTCTTTATTGGCCATTTCTCCATTGTCATACCCGCGACCGCCTTGACAGGTTAAATAACTGTCAACCGCGTACCAGTAACCTTGTCATCTGCCGCAAGGAGAAGTAACACAGTATTAATTCACTGTTCAACCTAATAGATGGTTTTTTGTGTGATCGAGCTGGCCCGTTCGACAAACCACAACCACGGGCTATTTAGGCATTTCTCCACCCACCAGAGGGATGATTGCTTCATTTTGTAAGTATTTGTGCCGTCAACTGCCTTTGATAATAAATCCAAAGTCGATACAAAAATGACAAAGCCTTAGCTTTGTATTCCCAAACCCTTGAGGTATTGCTGAATTACAATTCTATGAAACATTGCTTCGTTTTGTTCCTCATTACTCACTCAGCAACCCTAATGTACCGCAACAAAGCGTGGCAGGGTATAGCTAGTGTATAATAAAATAATGCCAACATTTAACTACATTTCAACGGTTTTTAAGTATTAGAAATGTAATTATACTAGCGTACTTTGGTTGTAAATAAAATTACCAATTTGACACCGTTTTCACAAGATAATAATTACCTAATAAAAAACGTGTAGTCATTTCCTCTGAAGATCGTACATAAGGACATGCACATAGAGATATATAAAACGACAGGAATAACATTTTTTTGGTTTATGAGGTTCTATTTATTTATAATTTAAATTTCATTACAGTTGGTTCAAGTTATTGTGTGTTAACTAACCGCAATATGATATTATAAACAGTTTTCGACTTCAGTTGATAGTAATTTTAATTTGGCGAAAACTTTTAAAAAACACATAAAACCTGTCTCGAGTTTTCTCAACTTATTTTAAAGAAACTGAAGAAGGTGGAATTAACACTTGAAATGTTATATGAGTATTAAAATAACATTGCAGGAGAAGGAGACACGATATTTATATATTTCACAAAAATAACGTCAACATTTTCAGATTATATTTTTGTTTCACCTTGATCAAAGGGTATTTTGAAAAATAAAATTGTCCAAGCGCTCTATTGGTTTTATACTTATAAAACAGTGGTTTTCCTTAAGATTGTTTACTCTCCTGGAATACTTTACTCTTCCTCTCGCTGGAAATAAATTGCACTGCTTCTTATTAGACCTTAGTTTGACACGCCTTTATATTGTGCTGCAAAATTGAAATCAAATTCAAATCTTTAAAAAATTAATAATTACCCTTATTACCCTCTCACTAGAACATATATTGTCTCTGGTCACCAAAATTCGTGAAATTTTGTAATTTGTTTTAGGAATACTTCATTTAAAAAACATCAAAAATAAATGGACACTGTATATAAAATAGATAATATGAAAGCCACATAATTGTGTGACTATATTTCCTCAATTTGGGATAATTATTTGGAAAATGTCCAAATTAGTTTCGCCCATTGTAAATAAATGTTCCACTTTGTTCACAAAAAGCCAATTAAAATGGAAATTAAATTTTCTTATTCATAATATTCTTATTACTAAAGTATGATAAATTTTAATCTTAAATAAATATTGAAATAATGTTATTAAGTTTTAATTGAGACTTATAAGTTTTAAGGATGCTTGAAACCATTTTTTTATACAAAATCGAAAACAATATAATTTTCTTTAGTAATTTTTAAAACATAAAATGTTTAATGGTTTTAATGTAAATTGTCATGAAATACGTTCATGCATTTAGCCAAAGATTATTTACAATAATAAATATATCAACAGAAAATGTTTAGTTATACAAGAAGGCTAAATCAGTCATGTGCGTGATATAAACACGCATCAAAACAAACAAAAAAACCAATATTATTTGAAATAGTGTTTTTTTGTAGCAATGTATTAAAACAGGCGTGGATTGTGCAAAGGAATGTGTTAGTGGCATTCCGGGCGCATTGCTTGCATACCAGGATCTCTGGGAATTCATTGTATTCCATGCCGATCCGTTTCTTTAGATATATTTTATTCTGTATATATGCTGCCAAATAATATTTCTGAAAACCAAACCTTTTATGGCTTCGATATAACTTTTACAAAACCTGGTCTTAGTGTAAGTATCGCTTTACGTAATCGATATGTAAATGCCGCCGAAACTTCACAAGCCTCGTAATGTTGTTTCAACTAAAACTTTAAAAATATAGAATTTGCAGTAAATAACAAGTAAATAGGTCATACTTGTTGCATTAATATAGCATTACATCATTTATTCGTTATTTGAAATAGGCCTTATTGGCACTAAGTATACTAACAACACAAACTCTATACAGAGCTCATTGGCGCAATTATAACAATTAAACTCTCGAACTAATATCACCGTACCCATACGTCTGGGAAATTATGAAGGAGAAGATTTTACGCCAACAATTGGCCAAATACAGGTAAAAAGTACCACGTGTATAACGATCATGAATTAACCCGTCTTCACAAAAATGATACAAAACCTTCAGAAACGGCACGATCGTTGTTTCGATTTGAATTTAGGTCAAATAGAACATTTTTATACATGAGTCTAAAAGATCTAGCTTCTTTTTTCTTGTATGTATTTGTGAAACTATGTAAATGAAATAAAATAAAATCTCACAACAGTTTCAGTACTAATTGTTGAATACGGTGTTTTTAACACTTTCTGTAATATCTGATTTTGCAATTTATGGGAAACATTTTTACTAAAGTTGCAACTATAAAATATCTTTTCAATCAGAAATGTCTCTTTTCAAATTTTTTATGAAATATTTAATTATTAAGTAAATATTAATTTAGAACATTTTCGAAAAGTTCATCTCTAACAATTATAAGGTAAACGTAATATTAAAAACCAGTCCCCATGACACAATGAATTATATAGTCTTGAAAACATATGTAAACTTCAGTGCGTTGAATGCAATATCTATTTGTTAATTGCTGTATTTACGAATGCATACAGGTAACATTATAAATCCATCTTAACCGAGTTCACGATATCAGCAAGATTAATCGTAGCAGAAAATAAGAAATTCCCGACTATCGAGCGGCCATATCATCTGCCAAGTTAGTAAAGTTTTAATAAAAGTTGGTGATGACATTGTCGGTAATATTTCATCCCGTGAGATAACTTGATTCCGTCAGCGCAGACGCGCTCTCCACAGCCTCGTATATTCTGTATCGATCACATTGTCATTTCATGTTATCGTCAATGTTTAGAGGAGTTCTGACAGTTCATGGACATCTACCCTAAGCGAAACATATTAATATGAAATGAAAAAATAACTTTAAAAGTGTTACATTTATTATATTATAATTTCAAAATATTTCGAAATGAAATAACAGACAAATCACACCGTAAAACTATTATAAATAATTTGAATTAAAATTCATGTTTATTTGAGTACTCGAATTAGTTATTACATAAACGAGAAAACTGTTTAAGATCGAATTAAAGATATCTATTTTTGTAATATAACGATTCGACAACTATTTCATTGCCCTTACCAACCCTGTTCTTCTATAAAAAACCAGTCCTTGCATTTAACATTCAAATGTGTAATGTGAGGAGGCAAAACATCAAATCCCTACACTTCGCTAAGAACTTCTTTTGAGTTATAGCTTTAATAATTTATTTGATTTAAAATTATGAATTAGTAATTTTTAAAAACCTGCCTGGTAATGCCACTGTAGAATTGTATGTCTTGAGATTTTTAACTAAATTTGAAATTCGTTTTTTAGCTTTTGAGATCCTTGAATTATTTTGGCAAAAACACTACTCACTAATATGTTCCATCATGAGTTTGCCAGTCCACTGTTCAGAGTCGGGCTCACCTTTATGTATTCTTTTCCTCAACAGATATAAATGAACAGTACTTTTGAAAAACCTAAAGAAAACAAAGCAATATAATAATAATATGATACAAAGCCATGTTATAAAATAAAATTGTAGAAATATCAATGATCGATAAGAACGATAGCGAGATAAGTTGAGGATGTTTACAAAATATTAAATATGTAATTTTATTTGTTTTGGTAAACTGTTTATTATTCCTAATTAAAAAAAATTGTATTTCTTTAAAATAATACAACTAATACAATCATTGTTTTAGTGAGTACAAATGGCGTTACAAAATTATAATTTAGATTATAATAGCAGAAATAGTAATGAATAGCACAAGACAATTAATACTTTTACCAATTTTGTTGTCAACGTTTTAAATATGATATTAGAAAATAACTTTTTCATATGGCCATTATCAAATTCTAAGATAAATTAAAACAATTTTTTTTTAAATTTGCACAAGAAATGTAAAAATAAATTATAGAACATTATCAAAAACACCTAAAAAATGCATCATGAATTATGAACATACATCAAAATTTAATTTTAAAATATTATAGGCTATCATGCCTAACAAAAATTTAAATATGAAGAAATTAGAATTTTTTTAACATATCTTTAAATAAAAACTCACATTACCCACAAGAAGTATATATTTCTACGAATTAACTTATACACACACATTGACACACACACACACATATATATATATATGTATGTATACACGTGTAAACGAAACGTGCAACAAATAACGTAAATAACAAAAATAAACGAAACGTGCAACAAATAACAAAAAGAAAGTGTATAAATGGTACAAAACAAAAATAATTGTCTAACACCATAGAAAAGAAAATGGAAATTGCCAAGGACATTCGCTTTCCTTTTTGCCACGTAATATTGTAATTCTGATATATATATATATACACACACACACACACATATATATATATATATATATATATATATATATATATATATATATATATATTTATATATAAATATATATATCTATATATAAATATATATATATATATATATATATATATATATATATATATATATATATAGGTTGTAATTATAAAATAAAAACAAACTATTTTAAAATGCTTCTTTGTTGATTGAAATTGGAAGCGACTTATATTTTTTATATTACTTGTTTTTGTTTTTTAAACCGATTCGAAATGGTTTACAGTAGAGTACGAAATAGGTTAAATTGTTATGAGCATTGCTAAAACTAGCAGATGATATTCAGTGACACTAAGAGTTGATTCAGATACTGACATCGGCCGAATTAAACAACAAAAACCATTCCAGTAAATGAATAACGGAAATTTCATTTCGGCTCTCTTGAGTCAAATATCTCTCTGTTTGAATTTATATTTAATCAAAGAACAAAAAGTGCCAAGCTCTTCAAAGCCAGGCTCACGGGCTTCTTATATAATTGGCAAAGGCGTCAAATATTTCCTTTCTTATAAATGTTCCTTATGCGTAATTTGTTTTAAAAAACAGTAAAATAAAATGTACGAAATTACAATATTATCTCATATATATATATATATATATATATATATATATATATATATATAATGCTTTAAATATTTCATTTCATATCTTATATATTTCACAGAAAACATTAAATAGGTGAAATTAATTTCCTGCAATTATGAAGTAAAATTCTTCAACTTAAAGTGTTGAAAAAGATATCGTTATGTGTTTATAATTACTGGTTAATTTATAATTTTTTAACAAAACTAAACACAGTATAGACTTCCGTTTATCAATATAAACAATAAGGGGGGAGATCAATGCGACAGAAATACAGTGATCTCTCGTTATTCCCGGGGGTTACATTCCTTAAACTTACCTGGAATACTGAAACCAACTGAATATGGAAAGGGTAGGGTCATGTACCACATCAAAAATGCTAGCAATAACTACAGCTCTACTGTACACCTATAATACAGTATGGTTTTATACCACATAAATATATACATATTTTTATTGTTTATTCTAGTTTTCCATGCGAGCACAATACACGTAGACACACGTATTTTTTATTGTTAAACACAATCCCCTAAATTTTTTTAACACCTAATTTTTGAGAAATGGTTTTTTAAACACTGGTTATTTTATTTTTAAAACTTGTTATTTTACTTTGTGTGTAATGTTTTCTTTATGTGTACAAACTTTCGTTATGTATGTTTTATATGACATGGCGATAGTGCTTCTTCCAGCTCTCGATTAAATTTTTAATTAACGTTCTACAGAGAGATCAATTTCCGTAACGGCTGCAGCTAACGGTTTCCCTAAACATACATCTCACCGACATATTTAATGTCAACTTCGGCGATACATTTTTAACTATTTCTTTATCTTCGTTGCACTCACGTGACGGCAAGACATATTGGCATTTGCGTGACGGAAGCGACATTGTAACGTCATTTGTTTTGCATTACCGCTCAACTAGTCCCGCTAGTAAATAATTCTAACTATTGCCACGAAAGACCGACAGCCGACCGATAGTAAAACAGCTGTGCGGGCAAATTTAGATTTATCCGGTATAGTTTTAAATTGAATAAAGTGAGTCGTCGATAGAGTCTGAGACAAGCCTGTCGAGAGAGAACACGACTTCCTGGGGACCAACGAAGTTCATCCCGCTGCATGCTATCTTCCCGAGGGAACCAGTGAGAGGTAACTCATTGTCCTAATAACGATTCACAATTGCTAAACGACTTATTTAATGTTCTTTTTATATTTATTAGTGATTTATTTATTTATTTGAACTCATTGTCCACGGTCCGTGCAGGAATGTATGTCAATTATTTGTGCTACATGCATTTTAAAATTTATATTGATGATTTCCCGTTTTATTGAATCCTCTGACGGCAGTGACGTTTCAACATAATGGTATTTGCGTGACGCCATAGACATAATAGCATTTAAGTGTGTGCAATGACACATTGGTATTTGCGTGACGGCATAAACATAATGGCATTTACTTGATGCAATTGATGTAATGTTAATAACGTGACGGCAATTGCATAATGGTATTTGTGTGACGATAGTGACATAATCATATTTGCGTGGTTAGATTGAAAAAATGGACTCTTATATGACACCTTCGACATAATGGCATTTATATGATGACATAGCCGTAAAGTTAATTTCGTGGTGTCATTGACATATTGGTGTTTACATTTGGCATTAACATAACGGGACCCATTAGTCGTTGTTACGAAAATCGAAAAGTTAAAATATATTTTTATATAAAATATACTGGCTACATAAAACTATTTAGTTTTTCTACAAATTTTAAACCTAGAATATAATTTTAATTTTGTTAAATTTTGTTTTTCTAATTACTTAACTTTTAACGTTTTAAAATTTATTGTAAACAATGCATACAAACTAGATATCTTTATTGTTTGGATACTTTCTTTCAGTGACAATTAACACTAGTAGTGACACTAAACTAGTAGTGACAATGAAACATGTAGTCAACTAAAGAGAAAATGAATTGTTTATTGTTTAAAATTTATTTTTCAATAAAAATTTTAGTCGTGTATGTTACTAGGAATTTGTTCCTTTTGATTTTTTCAGACGGCTCTGGCAACTTCTTATGCAAAATTTAAAGACTTTTGTGAAGTGGCAGTTGCATTTTTTATTTTTCGCTTTTCATGAAAATTGTTTTTCCACTCAACTGTTTATTAGGTGTACATTCAAATGAAAATGTCTGTACATACAATAATTTAGTTTGTTTCCTTCTGACGGTTAAAGTAAGCACGAATGTGTTTCATCAATGCAATGTAAACACACTTTGGAACAACTGTAGTGTATCTTTTTAAACTTTAAATAAATAAAACCCCTTGACAACAAAACCTTATGCTTTAACCCTTATGTACATTTTGATTCTACAGCAATCCTCTTCAAAGGATATTCATACAAGAGTATATCATTCATGTACTAAAGAACGAGTTCAGCAATTTATTGTATCGTTGCTTGGTACGATTATCGATATATCCGCCAGTTGTAGCGATTATATTGCCTCGTCCTACGTACATCTTGAACAAACCCTCTGAAAGCTACGGAAACTAAAAGTATTCATTGACTAACCGTTCATTTTAGCACTGGAAGATAAAAGATTTCTGCTTAACTTGTTTACTTATATAATTAAGATAAAACTCATCCAACTACTAAGCTAATCATCTAAGTTAACAATAAACTAAGCTAAAGTAACGTCTGAGTGCAACCCGTCGACGAAATGCAGCTGGCACATATCCGGATGCTTACGTCAGCATTTCAGAGTATCCCAAGTAATGTCTATTTACATTTAGAATGTAGTTTTACAATTAATACAATGCAGTTTTTAACCTATCAGAGTATTCCATGCTTGAGTTTGGATTTTAGTTTTGCTAATATACTCTCTTCTAGTGGACCAAATGTGCACCCTGAAATTTATACAAGTTTAATTATTTGCCCTTACAACAGTGTTCATACGCAAAAATAAATTTCCTCCATAAGGTCAAGCTTCATGAATGTTCTCCATATTTTATAGTATATGTTTTACTAACATATCTTAGTATTTTCTAAGAATTGGATGCTTAACGAACCTAAAGATCAATATACTATCACAATTTATGCAATTCATTACAGCTGTTTAATCATACTAGATTTAGGAACCCAAAAATTCTTTTCAAGCATCTAAAACTATGCGACAAGATAAATATTTAAAAAACATTAGCATTATAAGTTTTAATTGTAAAACTAGACTAAAAACAAAAGTTACAGTATCATACATGTAAACACATACTAAAATGCTAAATAAAATATACATATAAATTATTTTGTATTTCGGCTTCACTTTGAGTGTTCAGGTGTTCTTGATTCATTGATTTTGTATTATTTTAAAAGTTTACTCATTTCTTATATCCTTGTTAATAGTTGATGGAAAACTTTTGCTTCGCGTGTTCAAGTCTCTGACGAGTGAATATTATATCTTGTATTCAATATCCCGTATCTCGCACTTCTGACGTATGCAAACAATAAATCCAGTGAGCCTGAAGATTTCTCTGGTACACGAAACTGTCATCTCCTTTTTCCATGGTGCGAGGAACACTATACAATTTTTAAAAACTTTTCAACAGATTTACATTAAATTTCTTTATAAGGTCCCTATCAAACGTTGTTGCAGCATAATTCTTCTAATGCCTTTTAAAAATTTTCTAGATAGAAAATTAAATTTTCTAACTTTCCTTTATTTTTACGAATGAGATTAATTAGGTTATTATTACTAACACATAGCAATTCTTAAGAACTGACCTCTAATTCGAATTGATATTGTATATCAGAATTTTTTTTTAAGTACGAAACTCAATATTGTTTCAATATTTGTAGTGGTTATTCTGTCATTTGGTATACATGTAGTAGAATGACTGAAGCTTAGGTTTGTGTTCCTATAGAAGCAACGACGTTTGCAATATTAGCTGTAGTGTAGCTCTATATATTTATTAAGATTATTAATAACTGTTCACGTATAATTTTACTTTCACAGTGGTTATAAAGTAATGTCCCTTGAAGAGATAATGTTATTGCATATAATAATATCTTGTTATAAATGTAATACAATTTAATGTTTAAAACACGAGTATGCATGTATAATTTTAACCCAATAATAATGTGTTAAATGTTTGATTGAAGATTCAATTAAAGTTTTCTTTTTAAATCTCTTGGTTGCTAAGATGATCTAGTTTGACATATTTTTCTTCGTCCAGGTTAATTCTGACCATGTTTTAAACAATAATTGAATATTAGCCAAGCTTTTATATAACCTTTTAAAAATAATTATTTTAATGTTTTATAAAGAGGTTTTTAAATTTCAGTCTTTTATCTAATATTTTACCTTTAAATTATATTTTCCTTGATGAGATATTTAAGAGGTAAGGCAAAATCTTTCAGGATGATGGAACAATTTACAATTTTTAAGCTAATTAGTTTTCATAGTATTTGTCCAGATTAATTCTGACAATATTATATATGATAATTGAACATTAGGCAAGCATTTATATAAGCTTTTAAAAATTAATTTTCATAATATTTTATAGAAACTTTTAAATGACATTTCAGTCTTTTTCCTCATATTTTACCTTTAAAGTATATTTTCCTTGATGAGACATTTAAGATGTAAGGCAAAATCGTTTTAGATGATGAAACACTTTACAATTTATAAGGTAATTAGTTTTAATGGTGTTTAAATCTTTTAAAAATTTTAAACTGTCTTAAGAAAGATAATTGCTATTCCTTTCTGTGCAAAGAAAACATAAAATTAAGACAAGTATGTATATTAATCTGTATCTGAATATTTTATGTCTAAACACGCTCTTTAGATGTTGAGCAAAAATAATAACTACATCTTTTTAAAATATATTTTGCGAATTATGCATAATTAAGCTTTAAAACGCCAATTCTATTTTTAAATCGCAATGCAAATTTTATCGCTGAAAAATTTCGCATCCCTCGAGTTTCAGAATGACTCCATTTCTAAAACTTCAATAATACATCTTAGTAGGTACTATTCAAGTTTTTAAAGGGAAATATTATAATGTTGGGATGGGCAGACGAACATACTCGATTATAGTATATATATATATATAGTATTATATATATATATAGTATTATATATAGTATTATATATATATATATATAATTTGTGCTCATTTTCAACAGCATACCTTTATCCGAAAAACAATAAGTTTGTCAAACTGCTCCGTAATTATATAAAAATATTTTAAGTTGTACGTAGTTTGTTCTCTGATATTAAATAAAAAAAACAAAGCCAATACAAATTTAAACAACAATCTATTTTCTTACGGGAAATTCAATGTAGTATATATCTTATAAAATTCCTAAAAGCAATGAAGAATTTACATGACACAACTCTCTCTAGACGAAGATGTCTTCTCGGTTTTTCGTTACGCTGTAATTAAAATACTTCAGTAAATAAAATTACCCTT